>JAQFZM010000139.1:0-49712 GCA_034695785.1 Galumna obvia
CTCAACAACGATGAAACTATTTTGGCGGCCAATCCCTCATCAAATCCTTTAAACTCTCCGTCTATTCTTCAGGAGTTCAAACAAATAAGTGTCACTAAAGTCATTTGTGGACCTAATTATTCACTTTTGTTGACATCTGACCACAAACTATACTCTTTCGGTGGAAATTATTATGGCCAATTGGGCAAGGGCACTTTTAAACAACAAAACACACCCATCAGAGTTGGAGAGACTGTTTTGTTCAAAGATATTTTTGCCTCTTCTTCAGACTTCCTCTCAATAGGCGTTTCAATAGAAAATGAGTATTACATTTGGGGCGGAACGGGATCTAAAAAAGTGTTTTCTCCTCAAAGATTAAATGAGTCCTTTCTATCAGTTCATGATATTTATGCCAAACATTGTTATCAAAAGATTTTATTTAAAACAATTGAAATCAAAGAACAAAACATTAATGAAGAGAAAACTCTTATAAAAGAGAAAGAAATTCAATCAAAGAGTAACTCTTCAAAACTCAACATTAGTTTAAATATTTTTGACGACATTTCAGATGAGATCAACTCTTCGATCACAACACAAACGCCGGAATTTATTTCTGAAAATGTATTTCAAAAGAAATTATTTAATTCTTTTAATAATTCCGAAGACTATGACCTGAAGTTCATATTTAATGATAAAATCATTTATTGTCACAAAACTATCCTTAAGTTTCGAAATAATAATTTTTGGCAAAAATGTAAACAACGGTTCAAAAATTGCCAAAAAAGTGAAATTCATATAAAACCCAATTATTATAACTCTTTTATGCAATTTATTCGTCATCTCTACGGACTGACCCCAGAAATTGATGAACAAAACTCCATTCAATTACTAAAAATGGCTGACATTTTCGCCGAAACCGAATTAAAAGATTTTTGTTCAAATTATTTACAGCAAACAATTGATTTGTCAAATGTTTGTTCAATATATGAAACGTCTGTCGAAAGGAAATTAATTGATTTAAAGAACTCTTGTATTGAATTTGTGTCGACAAACAACGAACAGGTATTAACTTCTGAGGCTTTTCTAACATTAAATCCAAAACTATCCCAACAATTGATATATGAAATAAATAGTGTTTAATATGATCTAAACAGGAATTGGCCTTGCTCCTTTTGTTCGTTTGTTCTTTTCTACTTATAAATTCTTTTTATTATATTATTTATCTTTTAACTCAATTCTTACTTTAAGTCATTTCTTATATGTCTTTCTTTTAAACTTAAATCTTTATACGTTTTAATTGAATACTAATAATCAATAGATTAATAATTGTTTCGTATTATAGTTATTAATCTAATAATTATTAAAATAGTGATAATTAGATCTGTCATCAATTATATATAAATCTGTATATAATCTTATAAAATGAAGACTAAACTTATAATATGCATACCATAGGAGTCACTCATATCTTAAATTTGTGAAAATTTTAATTAAATAAATTTTAGTCTTTAATTATTTTTAATTATTATTAAATATTTGTTAACAAATTCGGAAAAATAAATGAATTTTTTTCAATAAATTAACATTCATTTAAAAAACATTAATTTTCGAGTCTTTGAGAATAAAAATTTCTTTTGACCAGAATTACAATTATTTGGCAAAAGATTAGAAACATTGAATACATTATCAATTAATGATTGTTTTCTTACTTTATTCAGATTTAAGGAAACCATTTTGGAAAAAACAGAAAATCAAAGATAATTTATATTAAGGCCACTTATATTAACCTTAGAATTAGAAGAAAGGGTAGATTTACATCAAATAATTATTATATATTTGTAAAACAAAAAGCATTTTTTAAGTAAATTTTTAGAATAACTCAAACAAAAAACTAGAAATTGATTTGAAAAAAGTTGAGATTAAATTAATTGCCGAGAATTGAAATCATAAGACGTTTAGAAAGGGATTCATTCATAGCGTAAAAGGCATTGGATTTGATTATAGTTTTCCAATTGATTGCCGCGAATTCGATACAACTCTTCTCTAAGTCTTTGAGTCCATAATTAACGGCTTTTTCATAGAGTGAACAGATATTAGAAGAATTGGGTGTATTTTCAACTTTTTTTATGTATTGTTGGCACAGCTCTTCTAATTCAGGCTCTTTGAAAATATTGGCCCAATTTTGTACTTCTCTTACATTTTGCTCATCAATTATAGGCATTAATCCATACATATATTGAATAAATGCGTAAAAAATTGTATAGGAATCAGGATTTATATGAATCTCATCAATATTTTCAATTAATTTCTGTTTCAATATTTGCCAAAACATCTCATTTCTGATCTCAAGAATCGTTTTGTGACAATAAATGATTTTATTCTCACATTTGATTCTCAGATCACAATTGTTTGGATTATTAAATGATTGGCGCAAACGATCCAAAAACACTTTTCCAATAATAAGCTCCGAATTTGAACTATTGTTAACCGAGGAATGACTGGAAAGACCAAAGAGATCATTAGATGATGAATTCAATGAACGATGACCTGAATCACTTTTGGCTCTTAAGTAAGTTTCATCATTAGATTCAGTATAAGAGACTAAGTTTGGCTTTAATTCGTTTTTATGATCTACAGATCCATTATTTTGATGCAAATAATTCGAATGTGACTCAAGAGTATGGCTTATCAGTGATATGTTTGGCATTTGAGTGAACGGTTTCTCTAAAAGTTCGTTGATTTTGAAATCGATGTCTTTCGAGTTCTTCTCAATTGAATTGTGACTAAAAATTTGCGAATCAATTAACTCTTCGTTTACAACAAATGTCTTGAATGTGACCTTATTTTTGGCATAAATGGCGTAAACATTGAATATTGACTGAGAGGAGGACTCGGTTACTAGAGTTGGCTTCAAAAAATTCTTATTCTTGACTAAACCCCAGATGTAATACTTGTCGTCTGTTGTGATAGCAATGGATAAATCGTTTTCGAAATAAGTGATCACATCTTTGAATTTGAGCTCAGAATTGATTTTAATGGGTCGGTATTGAGTCTCTTTAGAACCGTTGCCGATCTGACCATTAATATTATCTCCGAAGGCATAGATATCGCCATCAGTTGTTAAAAGTAATGAATGCATTGGCCCACAAACGGCTTTACTAAACATAAAGTCTTCATATCCTGGAATAAGTGTGGGTCTAAAGGCACAGGCCTTCTCTCTTCCCACGTGAACATCACATTCTCTGTGTCGACCCAACTGTCCCGACTCATTGATACCCCAAACATAAACTCTTCCGCTGTCTGTGAGTGCCATTGAATGCATTCGACCACAAGATATCGAAACTATTTCTCTGTCATTGAATTGTATTTCGCGGGGAATAAACCGAGAAATGTATGAAACGTCTCCCAATTGTCCGAACATATTACGACCCCAACCGTAAACCTAATCATCAAATATTTAAAACCATAACTCATTAACTGATTAATAATGAGAAGCCATACCTGTCCATCACTGGTTAGGGCTAACGTATGATATCGGCCACAACTGATCTGAACCACCGCTTTATGAGCCAACCTTTGAATCAATTGTGGAGTGTTTGACATATCATAAGTGCCAATACCCAACTGTCCGAACTCATTCTGACCCCAAGCATAGCACTGACCACCAGAAGTAATACCAATACAGTGATCAAATCCAGAGACAATATTAACGATACGTTTACCACTTAAAGTGAGGTTTAGTTTAGGTTTTCTCACGTGTTGTTCAAATGAGCCCAAACCCAGACATCCGGACTTATTCAAACCATAACCATATACCTCGTCATCCATTGTAACAAATATTACTTCAGATCCGTTGTTACCGAAAACAGTTAAAAGTCTTATCGAATCCCTCACTCTTTTGTCTTTAAGAGTTGAATCCAATATCGAAAAATATCTTATATTAAGAACGCTATCCATTGTTGGGACAATTGTTTACACCATTGAAGATATCAGGAAATTACCGATTAGATCAAAAAATGAACTTGTTTAGTTGTTTAGTTGTCTAGCTTTAAGTATAACGTTTATAATCTCAAACACAAATCACTTTTCTATTGAGTGATGTATTGAGTGATGTATTGACCGATGATTTATCTAATGATAATACAAATGAATGACTCGATATGAAAGTAAGCAAATAAGCAAGGTGACTTCTTGACGTAGAGTATACTCATTTAATAATGACAATTCAATTCATTTCAAAATTAAAATCAATTTCAGCGGTGACTTAATCTCATTATTTGTATTATTTTAATAACAGTTTTTAAATCATTTGTTTATTATTTATTTATTTAAATATTGTTTTTGTGAAAAATAAACACTTTTTATCAAAAAATATAATCAAAGATTAAGTGACACTAAAATAGGTAATTATAGTAATCCCTTAAATTGATGTAAATATGAATTACAATAAATTCAATAATGAATTGTAAACCTGTTGTAAGTAATACCTCTCCCCCTCTTTTGAACGTCATTTTTGAATATTTAAATCAACAGTTGTTTACAAACGATATTTCGTCACTATTTTATCGCTATAAACAGTGTTTACTATAAATATATTTTCAATAAATATTTTACAAAATTATTTGATTAGACCTTTAAATTAAGTTTAAATATGTTTTAAGGTTTGAGTCATTTATTAAATGATTAAATGATTTATTGTTATTCGAAGACTAAAATCAATAAATAAGGTATTTATTTGTAAATAGTGTTTAATGTATTATTTGGGCCAAAGTTTGCGCCTCTTTTGACTGAAAACAAAAAAGACTACTGAATTAAATAATAATCGGAGTTAATAGAGGACTACAAAATCTATTAACCCGTATCTTATAGTTATCAGATAGTGTAGGGATAGTTGCCATGTATTTACCATGTAGTTACCATGCTAAATTTCCCTTTTTTCATAGAATGTAAAGCAATATATATTTGAAATTTTAGATAATTTTTTGCTAAAAGTTATGTTGTTTTTGAACGGAAATTATTATACTTTTGTTTACAATATTTTTATTTTAATTCTTAATTAAATGTCAAAAAATTTGTTTAAAATGAGTTAATTTGAGAGAAAAGACGTGAACTCAAGACAAGAATAGGTTGAGTCAATTAACTTGATGAATGAGCAAGTCACTTTAACTTACTTTTCATATATATATAACTGAAACTTTAGTCATTAATCAATTGTATGACATTTTGCTATATTTTTCGATTTTATTAGTTTTGTATTCTTTGAGAAAACAATGGATTTTGTCATAAATATAAAGAATTTTCCAATTCTTGAGTCAACTCTTCCGGATGTGAACGATAGGAATAGTATTAAACTATTGACAATCTTTGGCTGCAACGCATCCGAAGTCATTTTCGCCACAAATGAAGATAAAGTCTATGCTTTCGGACGCAATCGTTTCGGAGGACTCGGTTTGGGAACCGATGAAGAAAATATCGATAGTCCGCAATGGAATACAACTCTTAGCGATAAACAATTAATAAATATTTACTGCGGTTTTGAGCACTGGTTAGCCCTTACCAGCACTGGACAGGTCTACTCCTGGGGTCACAACGATTTGGGACAATTGGGTTTAGGAACTGTTAAATCAACAAATGTTCCACAACTGGTCCACGAATTGGATGATGAAGTGGTGGTTCAGTTAAGTTGTGGCGCAGCCTTTACTATGGCGTTGACAGCAGAGGCGCAGGTATTTCTTATTTAATAGAAACACAACATTAAATCACTGATATAATGGTGTTTAGGTGTATGCCTGGGGTGACAACACTTTTGGACAATTGGGTGACCACACATATAATCCTTGTTCTAATCCCCGACCGATTATCATCAAAGAAGATGTCATATCTATATCTTGTGGTAAATCACATTCAATGGCATTGACTGTATGCGGACGGGTTTATGTTTGGGGTAATAATTGTTACGGACAGTTGGGTATCGACAAACCTGAGTTCCGAATGAGACCCAATTCAAATCGTCCCGAATTGATTCCTGGACTCGAAAAGATATTCTTCACAAAAGCTCTCTGTGGCCCAAATCACTCACTCCTCCTCTCAACTGATGGTAGTGTTTATGCTTTCGGTGACAATACTTGTGGCCAAATAGGGAACGGAGCGGTTGGCAACCAATTCAGTCCTTTTAAAGTGAAAGAAGACACTCAATTCAAAGATATTATCACTTATAAAGAAAACGATATCTCAATCGCCGTCTCAATGGATAACAAGTTTTTTGTTTGGGGTTTAGCTAAGAATAGAAGATTTACGGTACCAAAAGAGATTATAGATTGTCCTGGACAGTCTGCGTTTGATATTTATGCCATTTATGCCAAAAAGAACGTCACATTTAAGACAATTGTTATAAACGATGATCTCCAAGAATGGGAACGAATTAATAAAAATACCACTCATTTAGGAAATAACATTAATTTCAGTCAATTGAATGATGAAAATGAGTCCATATTTTCTGAAACTGAAGATTCAATGATAAATCCATTAATGAATGAACGGAAAATCTCTGTTCAATCATCGAGTTCTCCAAAATTCACTGCTAATGAAAGAAGTGATTCAACTGATAGTCAAAAGAGTGTCAAAAATATCGACAGTGTTTTGGATATTAAGCTATTTCTCAAAAATCCGGCCATAATTGAAGAAAGTCTTCGCAAAAGTATTCGACTTTTATATGTTTGGGGTATTTATGGATCTAAAGTTATTTTTGCTACAAATGATGATAAGGTCTACTCTTTTGGTCACAATCGCGACGGAAGTCTCGGTTTGGGTACTATTGAAGAGAATATTCTTATGCCGCGACACAATCTATATCTGAGTGGAAAACATTTAGTAATGATTCGTAACGGATATGAGCACTGCATTGGAGTCTCAGCTAATGGTCAGTGTTATGGATGGGGTCATAATAACTTCGGACAATTGGGTATTGGAAACACACAGAACTCAAATAAGCCGATCATTATCGAGGAATTGTCGGATATCAAAGTGGTTGAGGTGGCCTGTGGTGCACACCACTCAATGGCACTCACAAGTGAAGGGGAACTCTTCTCATGGGGTCACAACACATTCGCTCAATTAGGGGACAGAACTTACAACAGTCGTTCGACACCCACTCAAGTATTAATTAATGAAAAAGTCATATCAATTTCTTGTGGTTGTTATCATTCTATCGCTCTGTCAGAGAGCGGAAGGGTTTATATTTGGGGAAATAATACAAACGGACAGTTGGGTCGTAATCCTGAGCGCGATGTTCGCAAAACAAGACTTAAACCAATGTCTAATCGGCCCAAACCTATTGAAGGACTCGAAAATATATTGTTTAAGAAAGCCGTTTGTGGACCAAATCATTCGCTTCTTTTAACAACCGATGGATTTGTCTATTCTTTTGGTCTCAACACTGACGGACAGATCGGCAACGGCTCAATCGAACCTCAATTCACTCCATTCAGAGTAAATAAAGGGCTTAAAATCAAAGATGTTATCACTTATTGGGAAAATGATATTTCTATTGCTATTGGAGTCGACGACAAGTTTTATGTTTGGGGTCTGGCTTTGGATAAAAAGATAGTCCGTCCTAAAGAAGTACACAACTCGTGTGGAAAATCTCGTTATGATATTTATGCGAAATTAGCCAAAAATAGAGTCACATTTAAAACGGTTTTAGTCAATGAAGAAGACTTTAAGAATCCATTAAAGCTTAAACTCAATTTAAATCCATTAGTGACCCAAAATGAACCCAATCCTAATCCAAACACACCTCCAGTTTCGGTATATAAAGAAGAAAACTTCGGCCAAATGTTTCCACAGTTGCCAACAATGTCGTCAAAGAGTTCAGCCTTATCTCAAATGAATAACATGAGTCGTGTCAATGATTATATAATGAATAACAAAGAACAGAATGTTGTTTCATATAACGCATCCGATGATGAAAATGACGATATTTTTTCCGAAACAGAAAATTCTTTAATTGATCAGCAAAATGGTGTCAACCAATTAAACCACACATCAAATGCTAATAATAAAACTAATTCGGAGTTAAATCCAGAGCTGATAACAGGAAATATGTTTTTGAGTCGTTTGCGTCAATCCTTTAATAACCCGAATAATTACGATTTGATGATTAAATCCGAAGATAAAGTCATTTATTGTCACAAAACTATTCTTGAGATTAGAAACGAAAAGTTTTGGGAAATTCTTAGAGGAAACAAAGGAAATGTTAATGAGATTCAAATTAATGGCGATTCGTATACAACTTTTTACGCATTCCTTCAATATATTTATGGATTGGAGCCTAAAATTGATGACCAGATTGTTCTTGAATTGCAGCGAATGTCAAATATATTCAAAGAACCCGTTCTCGAAGAAATGTGTGCCCAACACATCAAGAAGTCACAGAATACTCCAAATCTGATAAATATTTGTTCCCTCTATGAAAAAGCAGTCAATAATGGTCTCAAAGAATTGGAAAAGTCTTGCGTTGAATTCGCTGCCAATAACTGGAAGGCAATCTTCAAATCCGATGCTTTTCAAGCGATGAACGAATCCCTTTCCAAACGTCTTATGCTATCAATTATTGGAAATTAATGTTTGCCTCGATTTCATTACTCCTTTTTTGATTAAAAGTATGTTTTTCTTAATCTTTTATATAAAATTTATTATCGATTCTATTGTTTATTCGTAATATAACCACAAATGACTGAATATCTTTAATACGTTTTTCGATTTAGTCTCAACTTTTTTAAATCATTCCTTAATTATTCAAAAATTGTTTTTTTTCTCAAATTTGTCGACAAATAATAAATATATATTTTTCAAAAGAATTCTTGTTTTAAACTTCAACACAATTATTGTTAATAACGTATAAGTGATTGACTCTATTGTTAATATGAAACTTAATTTTGATATTAAATAAATAAATATTTAAAAAAACATCAAGTTCATTTATTCTGACGCAAAATAATACTAAAAATACTAAATTTTATTTTAAATTAATTTCAATTTTTAAGAATTTAAAGAATATATAATTTCATAGATTAAGAAACTAACAAAAGGAAGAGAACAACAATTTTATATAAATAGGAAACTGTGGTTAAAAGACACCACTTTCTCAGAGGCAAAGGATTAGGGTTCGATTCCCAGTACTTACAATATTTTGTGACACTTATTAAAAAGGGGTTTGAAATTGAGATATAGTTGTAATGTATAGAAAAGAAATGGTTTAGAATTAGAGAAAAGAAAAGAAATTAACAGATATGTTGTTAACGAATACAAAGAAAAAATAGGAAATAATAGAAAAGTGTAGTCAAAGGAAAAAATAGTAAGAAAAGGGCTAAAAATAAGTGTAAAATAAGAAAATACGCGAATGTTTTTCAAAAAAAATTTAATGAAATAAAGTCTAGTATTCAATGAAAAATGAGTGCAAACACAATACGTTTGCACTCATTATTTATTATAAAATATTTCTTTAAATATAAAATTCTTTATATAAAAAACAATAAATAATTATTTTATTTAAAAACCCTTTTATCCAAAACGCGTCGATGAGTTGATCCCATCGTTCCAAACGCCAGAAAAGGTCCAAACGATGAGTCGAGTGCTGTCCTCTTATTGTTATATTTTTCTGATGTCAGTCCTCTTCGCTTCCAAATGTTATTTTCTCCCATTTTATGGAAGCACTAAAATGGGAGATAACCCACCCCTATCCCAACCCCATCCCATCCCATCTTCTTCTTTCGTTGTCTTCAATGATGTCTTCAGTTGTTTGTAGTCTTCCGATGAAACTTTTGTTCGGAAAAAGTAATGATTATTTGAAATAAACCTCTTTTTCCGTTTCAATGGTTTGTTCGCATTCTTTCAAGTCTTCAGAGATCGAAACCACGGATTCCGTTGTTTTTGTCGCAAATCTATTCAATAGAATTATAAATAAAATGTAAAATAAAATCAGCGGTTAATCACATTTCGATAAATCACTTCAATTCACTGAGTTTTTTGACGAATATCTTCAACCTTTTCATTGAGTTTAAGGACAGACATCATCTGAAGACTCATTAGTGACAACAATTGCGGTCACATTCAGCCCCTTTTGTCAGACATTCTTTCGATAAATTAATCACTTCTTTCTTTACGATTGTCTTCAAAATGGATACTCTTTTAGAGAACTGTTTCGACAGATATCTAACCATTGATTCAATTCTTTTCGCCTCAAATCTGTTGAATGAAATTAAAAATATTTGTTTATTTGATATCATTTGTGACTCACATTTCATTCAATTTTTATCTTCAAATCATTCTTTTTATCTCTACTTTTGTGTCCATCAATTGATATCAGTTTCAGTAGAATTTCTAATACTTTCAAAACAAATAACTATTTGTTAACCAATTCGAGGGATTTTTGGTTGTCTTTTGGTATGACTTCTGTTTATCAATAAATCAACGAAAATGCAGTCAAATATTTAACAAAAAAACTTATTTTTTGAAGTAAAATAGTTTTAATTCTTTTTGTTGACTCAATTCTCTTCTTTTATGTCAACACTTTTTAATCACAAATCAAATCCCAATTCTTTACTTTTTTTAATAGTTATCCGACCGTCGATTCAATCGATATTAATATTAATTCAAAATATATTGTATTCGACTCTCAAAGAATGGATTTATTAAAACTCAGACCAAACATCAATTCATTTATTAAAAAACATCTCATCGGAGGTAATAAAAGACAATTTATTCACAGCTTTAGTCCAAAAGACTTACACATCATTTGTGACCATTTGTTGAGTGAATAATCTTCGGTTAAACAGAGATGTGAACAGAATTTACTCTAAAATCTCTGAACTTTTAAATCATTAGAAAAGAGTTGAGATCTTTAGTCGACATTTGTTTTCACTTTCAATTCAAATACAAATCAATTTATTTTAATTAACATTCAGTCAATACTTACATAATTTGAAGACATCGATAAGTTATTAATAAATTTAAAGAAAATTAATTAATTAATTGTATTATTTTGGGATAAAACTAAAAACTAATTAATTTCAATAAAAACATCAAATGTTTTGTTTTGTTTACATTTTGTCGACACATGTTTTGAGTCAATATATGACGTTATTTGTGAACAAATCATTTAAAGAATATTCTTTCGATTCTTTTATTTTAATTTAATTTAAAACTTAATTTAAATAATTATTTGAAGTATAGTTGAAGTGAAGATATTTTATTCAAATAAAGTTATATAAAGTTATACCAAAAATATTTTTAAAATTTCATTTTCTATGAATAAATCATTTGTTTTTTAATATTAAATCAAAATCTGATTCATATTTTCCTTAATATTATTATTTGGTTTTAAATATGAATAAAATTATATTTATTTTATAAAATAAAAATAAACTTTGAAGTCATTGAAACTGTGGATACAATTGAGTGCTGTCCTCACTCTTCACCCTTTCGTTTCTTTTTCTGATTTAAATTTTTTCAGTCTTTTCTTCTGTTTTAAGAAAAATAATTTTTTCTTCAAAATTAAAATCAAAAAAAGAAAGAAAACAATAGTTTCGCTGTTCGTCGATAACTATTAAAAATAATTCAATTAATAAATAAAATAAATTCAAGTTTTGGTTCATCTCTTTTTGAGAACATTTCTATTTTAAACTTTACTTCAAACTAGAGCCCGAAGTTAGGCAAATTTTAGGAACCGAATCCGAACCTAAACCGAAACTTTGGAACCGAAACCGAACCGAAACCGGAATTTTAAAACAAAAACCGAATAAAACCGAACCGGTTTCGGTTTTTTTCGGTTTTTACTAAAAACCGATTAAAAACTTATTTTTTACGTATATTTCTAATAATTAGCGCTTTATAATGAATAAATTTGTATTTTAAATCCAAACTGAAAGATTCTTTTATCTTTATTTAGTATTTTTTGACTTAATTTTGTATGAAATTTATAACTTTTTTTCTTAAATTTTAATTTTTAAAAACCGAAACCGAACTACTGGAACCGAAACCGGAAAAAACCGAATCGGTTTCGGTTTTTTTTCGGTTTTAACCGAAATCGGTTAACCGACTTTGGCCTCTAATTCCAATAATCTAATGAATATTAGTAACTCTGAATGAATTTAAATACTAATAAAATGTTAATTTATCTTGTTCAATTATAGGCCAAGGATTTGATAACAATCGATTACAACAGTTGTAAATAAGTTTTATTCTAATTCTAAGCATAACTTAGTTATAAAATTTTCATATAATTTAAAACATAAGACAAATGAAAATTATTTTGATTTTATTTTTAATTAAATTATTTGTTGTTAATATTATTATTTGTTAATATAATTATAATAATTCTGAAACTATTCATTATTGATATAAAAATTAAATAACACTTTTTATTAATATTTATGATTATTGTCAGTTTGCACACTCTATATAACAAATGTTACCTTGTCTATATAATAAATGAGTTTAAGAAATAAATATAAAAACTAAATGTTATTTCATTTTATAAAAAGAAATCCGTATTAATGTTTGCGTCAAATGATATAAAAAGTCAATTGATTTGAGTCTTATTTATAATCTAAGAATTAATGATAAGATATTGAATTGAATTTTGTTATTCCAAACAAATCTAATTTTGTTGTATTAATGGATTTGGAAATGATGTGATCGGACTTACAATTGATTCCATCACAAATTGATTCATTCAATAGGAAAAACACTAAATTGGTTGCAAATGAACATGATTCATTTTAGTAAAATTCAATATATCCTTCTATTTTTTTTTCAAATACACATCATTTTCAACAATTGATTCTAATATAACTTAAACTAATAAAAAGTTTCAAATGTGTCAAAACTTTTCAATTCATTATTGATTTATATACGAAATGGAGAAAATTTTAACAAATTTTAAAATTATTTAAATGATTATTTGTAAACATTTGTCTTATCGATTATTTTTTAATATTTAACACATGTTTTTAAATCAATAAACAATTATTATTATATTATTATTAAACACTATTTTTAATTAATTAAAAGTATTCCAAAGTTTATGTTTGTGTGTGAGTGTGTGTGTGTGTGTGTGTGTGTGTGTGTGTGTGTGAGAGAGAGAGAGAGAGAGAGAGAGAGAGAGAGATTACATAGTATGACAAAATTAATATTCTCTGACCTAAAGCTGTTTATTTGGACGAATAATACGATAAACAGAAGATTCTATTATTCAATCAATTTGTAGGAAAAGTTTATCTTTTGTGCGAAAAGGAAATTGACATTTTATTCTTTACTTTAGTATTTGTGAACGCTTTGAGTCAACGCTTCACTTCATTCAACAATTCATTTCATTTTAGTCATAATAATATAATTTAAAACTATTAAATAAAAATTAAAAGTATGGCATAAAATTTCAGTTAATATATTTTAAAAATTCATTTTACAAATTAATTCCCAATTTTTGAAGCTATTTATCATTTGTTTGATTTGTGTTTTACTCATTGAATCTTTGAAATGTTTAATATAAGAGTCATCTCTTTATTCTTATTGATAACGAATTTAAATTTTTATTGTTTCCATCAAAATATATTTGGAGTCAAACTAAACAAAATTAATATTAAAGTAAAGGAAAATCCTTTTTCGTACGAAAATATACTTATTTTGTTGAAGAGTTTGTGGTCACTCTATTCAAGTATAGAATTTATCGATACATTTAAATACGACTTCGATGTCGATGGACTTCTTGGGGTCAGAATATTGAGCGATCAGTTGAACATCACTTTACAAATACTAAATCTATATGAAAATGAAAGAACCTGGAGTCAAATACTTAGGAACACTCTCCAAGATTTGAAAGAACAGAGCGACCAACTATTGATTACAGCTTTACCTCAAATTATATCAAATGACGAAAATTATTTCAACGGTTTGTTTATATTTTTGTAATTTTAATATTCAATTCTTTTCTTAAATATTTGTTTATAACAGAAGTGGGGGCTATTCTTGAAGAAGGTTTGTGGTCACACATTCCAACCAAACGTTTATCAGTTAATAAATCTAAAGAATACGACTCAGTACTGGATTTGGAGGAAATAGTACTCAATGAAAATGTTTCGGATTATTGTATTTCTTTAATGTTACAAAAATGTTATTTTTCTCAATTTTGTTGGGATGTAATGACACGATTCGGATACACTGATTATCCACTTTCACATCAGGTCTTTTTCCTGGAAATGTCTAAAAAGGTAATTCATATATCAAAGAATTTTAAGGTAATTAAATTTTTTGACAATTTCTAGAAATGTCCCAAAAGTTTGTCATCCATTGAAAAGTCTGTCGATAATCTTTTAACCACTTTTTGTTCGAATATGTATTTTGAGAACAAAAGAATTGAAAGAAAGTTATATCCGGAAGAATTCTTTGATTTGTTTATGGAAAATAGTAAGCAATCGCTATTTATTCAATGTTATTAACTGATAACAAAATAACAAGGACAAATTCTCAAATTCAATGATTCTGATGAAAAAATCTTAATATAAGCTAAGAATAATAAAATTTGAGAATTTATTTCATAAAAAGTTTATATTCTATAAATACAAAGTATTTATTAAATATTTTAAATATAATTCAAAAATTAAGAAATTAAATACATTTTTAATTTTTAATACGAATAAAGAATACAAAATACGAATAAACGGCCAAATACTTCATCAGAAGTTATTTTAAGTTTTAGAAAATTAAGTTTAAATTTAATCCTTTATAAATGTTTGATTAGAATTATTATTAATTTAAATAAATATTTTTATGATATAATTATATGACTTAATTCCTCATTTTTATGGACTGGTGTTTGTGATGTACTATAATTTGTTTAAATGTTGAAAAAATCATTTTTTATTATATTATTTAAAAATTTCCTATATTTTTGCTTTAAGTCATAATTGTATAAAACAATATTACCATGTTAAAATTCACTTTCTTATTCAGTTGTCTTCTGTGGAATAATTGGGTTCAAAGAATTTACAGAAAATAAGAATTGGTTGCGGAAAATAGTGTCCCAACAAAACAGTTTTGGATGTTTTACCAAAAAATCACAAAATTTGGTTCAAAAACGAAGAGAAACAGTTCTTAAAAACGGGTGCAGTTCTCATAAGACTTCGATGGCATTGGCGTCAACTGTGGTTTACATTAGAGATATAATTCTGGAACTAATTTTTATGTCAAAGATATGATTGTAATGAATGATAATCACAAGTATTAATGTTTCGAATGAATGTCACACTTTTACTCAATTTCGTGGAATAACTTTTATTTCTTTTATCTCTGTTTAAACAAAACAAATGTAAAACTTGTCTTAACATAACTGTAGTCACAATTTAAGATAGAATTATCTCTGAATATCATCGATAAGAGTTAATTCCTTGTATTAACAACAAATCCAAAGTTGTGTAAACTCTTTAAGTAAAGTCTAACAAACATTGATGTCGATTACGAACTACTTCTCAATCATTTAAATTTATGAATTCGATTCAATCACTTTATTGTTGCAAATCATTCATAAATGGATAAACAATTTTGTGAAATGTTTTTCAACCCATCGTTTAATTGTGAAGATTTAGTTAAACAGAATAATAATAATAATAATAACGACTTATTATTTAATAGTTTTAATTATGAATCACAAGAAGACGACTTTTATCTCAATATTTACGATCAGTTCCTTTTGGACACAAATCATACCTCCAGAGAAAGTGAATGGGAATCAAATGAAAGCGAAGAATTTGAGGACGAAAATGAAGAAATCGATGACATTGTTTTGCCTTCAAATGAATCACAAGAATCGGTTGAAACTAAAAGTTTGATTAGTTTTTGTCAACATTTGCCTCAAATGTTGCCTAAAATATGCGATTTAGACCAAAACGATCCGATCGTAGCCGAAGAAATTGAAGCCACAGAAAATGAATCGGTTCATATGGATCTGTTAACCTGTTCTGCTGCCACTGCCAACTGCTATCGTGACTCTTCATCTAAAGTTAGCATTAGATCAAAGTATGGAAAATGGAATTGTACCGGAAGATTTAATCCTGACTTAGGCCTCGGACCTCTTTCTCACTTATTTCGTGATAATTCCCTTCCAAAGAAAACGGCTCTAAATCGTGACCCAAATCTAAGTGACGATCAATTAATTCAAAATCATTCAAATTCTCATAATTTTAGTCATAAAAGTGGAAATAATTTCAATTTAAGAGAAATAACTGAAGATTTAGACAATTATAGTCCGCAAATGTATTACAATCAACAAAATCAGTTTAATAACGATTACCACGAATTTCAAAATCAAATTAATATTAATAACGATTTTTCTGACAAATGTATGAATCAGGAAATGTTATCAACTCATCAAACACTGTATTCAACGAATCAAATCCATTTTCCAAATAATTATATCTATAATTATAACTATAATAATAATAACAATAATAGTTATAATTATGACTCAAATCCAATTCAAAGTTATTATCAATGATTCTATACTTTATTTGTAATATTAATTACAATTTTTCAATTACGACAAAATGAAAAATTTACACAAAAAAATGAAAAAATAAATAAATGAATAAAAATTAAAAAGATTTCGCGTATTTTTGCCACAAAACAGGGAATTCATCGTTGATTTGATGGCAAGAAATTGAATAAAAGGCGAAATCATTAGAGTCTAAAACAGCAAAATATGTTGGCTTTGAATTATTTTCTTCTAAATTAATTATATCATTGATTTGTGGAACTCTTTCATCAGATTTGGTCACAATTACATTGAAATCTGGATTTCGATTAATTTTTTTAGTGGAATGAGTGAACACATCTAATGTTAAATCAAACTCTGTTTGAGTTGACTTCAAACCAGTCATATATTTGGGACCAAAGGATTTCATTAAATCAAAGAGTTGTTCGTTAGAGTAAAGGATTCCTAAATCACATAACGGTTTTATACTTCCATTAAATAGTATTAGCGATGGATTCAATTCAATCGTTTTCTCCGATTCTTCGATTTCATAAATTAAAGTTTTTTGATAAATATTTTCATTATTTGTAGTAATAATTGTCGGTTCAATAATCGGTCCAATATTTTTGATTGACTTATAATTCGCTATTTTTGTGGACAATTCATAAAAATTGGTATTTGTCTCAAATGTCTTCATTCGATTGATTTCGTCTTCAGATAATTTTCGTTTTCGACTTTTATTCGAATCTGAAGTTTGAGTCGAGACATGATTTCTAACAAAATAACCACTTCTTAAAAGAAAAGAAAAAATGCGGTAATAATTGAATTGATTTTGATTTGTGAGAAACAATTTGAATGACTCTTCAATACTGAGCGGTATTTCATTGAAGAGTAGTTCCAAAGAGTGATTTTCCATTAAATAAAGTGATTCAAAAGGTCTTAAATATTTCATAGAATTAATGTTTAAAATCATTAATTGATTTATATTTTTGTTGACAATGAGTTGAACGAGTCTTTCATTTGATGTCCAAATTCCTCGACTGATCCTAACTTTGATTCGTTTCGAAGAAATCTTTTTTTCTTTTCGTTGAATACTTTCATCGATAAAACCTTTTAAATCGACCAAAGATTTGATCGATTGATCGCTATTTCTAACACGAAATCGAAGAAAACTTTGAAGGCTATGATTTTGATCATTCATTTTGTTTATAATTCATAATTAGTTTCGTTTAATTAATTATTAAAATGACTTTAATTTAAAGTTTAACTTTGATACTATAAAACATTTTTTCTAAGTTTGTATCATATGATTCACTGAATCCATTCATAGTTAACGTAACTCTCAATTCTTATTTCACTTTATTTTTTCGATTACGAAATAAAATTTATTTATTATCGATAATAGAGAAACAAATCGAACCAAAATTTATAGTAGAGGTCAAGTAAAGGTCAAGTAAAGGTCAAATCAGGTTCAGTTTTAGCCATTTTTAAGTAATTCTTACAAAGAAAGCATAGTTTTCGACATTTTGATCATGGACATCTTTTGTAACCATTCTATAAAAAAGAGTATTATAGAAATTGTGACCATATTATTATCCTATTATTATCCTATTATTATCGATACATTAATAATAATATGAGTGAAAATAGTTGTGATTTTTCAAAGTCTTGTTTTGTTTTATTTATTGATTTGAAGAAAAAAAAACGAAACGAGAAATGAAATGATTTTATTAATCAATAATTGATTGAATGAATGGGAAATACAATGTATTGATCTCTTTATGTCAAATATATATGAAAAATGAATATTTGTGTAGAAATAGTTAAACATAAAAATATTCGACAAATTCTTATAAATAATTTTTATACTTTAAAAACAGTTAGTCTTCTGTTTTAAAATTCAAAGTAAACTCTAAAAACTTTAAATAAGTTGATATGTCTTATCAAAAGTGAGCGAAAAATTCATAAAAAGTCATTTCAAGCATTTTTGTTAAAATCACAAAATATTGGGACGGATTATATGCATAGCATTCAACTAAATATCACTTATTCTTCACTTCGAGCAGTTGTGGATAATTCTCTACAATATTTAATAGAATTCCATCGATATATGCCCTGAGTTTGACATTTACTTCTTGTTGTTCTTTGAGCGCAATTCGTAACTAATTATAAAAACAAACGAAATTAAATAAAGTATAAAAGGAAAGATATTTCTTACCTGATCGGTGTTAAAATTACCCAGCTCACAAGCCAAAGAAGTGACCTCTTGGTTCTCTTTTAAAAGATTTCTTCCCTGTTCTAAACGGTTGTTGAGAAGAAGAGCTGAGAGCTCTTCATTAGCTTCCCTTAGGGCTAGATTTTCATCTTTCAGTTCTTTGAGCTGTCGCTCCATTTCTGAATTATAGGAGGAATCGATTTCATCGCTCGAAGAAATGGTTCTTTTCTTTGTTTCGAAGAGTTGCGGTCTTTTAATATCAGACAACTCTTGATTTAATACTTCGATGAGTCGAGAATTAACAGAATCTTCGTCTTCATGTTTGCGGACAACTTCTCTTAGTTTATTGATTTCAAGTCTTAAACCATCGATTTCTATAGTTTTATCGTTGAGCTGTTCCTCGAGTTCTGATTTCAAAGATTGGAGTCTTTCGACTAAATTTTGATATTTACGGGACTCGTCCTTCGCGTCGATCACTTCCTGTTGCAAACAATAGATTCGATTCAAATACTGTTCGATTTCCTGAGATTTTTCCCTCTCATGTCTGGCCATCACATCCTTATATCGTCGCTCTTCTTCTTCACGACGTTCTTCTGATTGGAGCTCAATATCTCTCAACTGTTCCTCTAATATATGTATTCTAAATACCAAACAATGAATAATATATCAAATAATATATTAATAATTAATTCATATAAAAGCAATTGATTTAAAACAAATATATCATTTCATCGAAGCGTTTATTTGAAGGACTAAAAGGACTAAAACATAGGAAATGATATAAACTTTTGACAACAAAAGTACTCTAAAGTATTGTAAACGTCAACAAAACGGGTAATAATAGGTTGCGATCTATCGCTAGAAAGCCATTCAATGGGAGATTCCATTTCATTAAAAGGGGTTTACTTTCTCTCAATTTATATAACATTAAATTAATTTAATTTAATTATAAATCAATAAAAAAAAGACTTACTTGCTTAAAAGATTTGCGTTCTCTTGTTTTACTCGAGTATATTTGTCTTCATTACTGAGTTGTCCATCGGAGAGATGATTGATCTGTTCCTGTAATGCTTGGATCTGTTGGCAAACAAAATACAATAAGAATTTCATTTGATTTTCATTTATAATGACTTTAAAATCAATTTAAAGGACAAACTTTTTGTGTTAAATTGAGTACATCTTCTTCTATAGTTATGGTATCACTTATCATATCATCTGATTCACAGCTTAAGGAACTCATAGGACTACCATTTGATCCATTGGTACCATTGGTTGGACTGCTTCGGAACAGTTCTCTATTATTAGATACAAAACAAATGGATTAAAACTAATCCAAATCATTCAAACATTTAATCTTTTAATCCGATTATTATTAAATTATCTCTAAATTATAAAAGTATTGATTTCCAAATAAAACAATTTATGAGATTATCTGCGAATTTGACCACAAATTTCAAAATAACTTTAAATTATAAGTAATTAAAGTTTAAAATGAGTGACTTTTTTGCAGAAATATGTTAAATGTCTGTAAAATAGTTAATGAATTGAAAATTGGGGCAAAAGAGGGTTACGACAGTTGTCATACTTTGCGTGTTGTGCCGAAGAGGACACTCTTTTGAAGTTATGGTTAGAATTTGAGCGCCGATACATTTCATTGATGTTAAGACCAATAACTAATTAACTAATAATTCGATGTCTTCGGCAAAAACCAAATTAATAACAAAATAATAATTGAAAATCAAATGAAACCAAAACAGTGTTGACTCACATTCTGTGCCAATACTAACGAAACACTTGTTTTCTGTTCAAACAAACAAATCGCACATAAGATGTGAACCACCCCTAAGGCTATCACTAAAGAGACGGCACTGACAGACATATGATCTCATTTGACACAACACTTTCCAATACTAATCCAAACAATATTATTATACTATCAATGATTTATCTGATCAAGAATAATAGTTAATCATTTGACCAAACTCACTCACAAAATAGATAAATTCCATTATTTTCACCAACTTTTAGTCATTACATTTCAATGTTTTCCAAAACTTTATATAATGGAAATAATGTCATAATATTTGTCATTCAATTCAATGAAATTTATAATTAAATCACAAAAATTTAGTTAAATTTTAAGATTTATTCTTTGAAAAAAAAAGTTTCATCGAATGACAATTATTTTAATTTATACTCAAATAAAAACATTAAATATATTTTAAACAAAATATTAATTTTATTGTAATTAATTGTTTTATATTAGTTCAGATGTATAAACATTCACTATTAGAACATTAGCAAGATCAATTTAATACTTATCCAATAACCAAGAGATAAATAATCATTAAAAATTAAAGTTAATTTAAATTTATTTAGTTATTGAGTTAATGCAAATATTTATATAGTAATGGATTTCTTGATTTCACTAAAATTAACTAGTGCACATTTAGTCAATTTGTTGAAAAATGATCTAGTACCTTATCACAATTTATTACTTTGAGACAATATTATTGGATATGTTAGCTAGGTAATATTTATGATAATTGACTTATAAAATATTGACAAATATTTTTAAGCTTAAAACAAAATTTAGAATAATTGAAAATTAAATAATCTAGCTATAAATAAATAATCTATAGTTTTAAATTAACTCTAAGTTGTTTTCACAAAATAAAGTTTTAAAACTTTCTTAAACTTTATTTGAATGAATATTTCAGGTCTTTCTATTAAAAAGTAGTTATTTTTTATATTTTAATAATTAGTATTTAATTAAAATAGAATTCTAACCTAGTACAGAGGCTTCAGAAAAACCATGCCTAAACCTTAATCATTGTTCTGAAAAATATGAATTTTCAATCTCTTATCAATTTTTAAAATTCAGAGTTTACCTAGTATTTCACTTTTATTGTCATTAGAAATTAGTGTAACCTTTAAAAATTAAACTTATATTCATTTTAAATAAAATATTTATATTAATATTTAGTCATTTGACTAATAAATGAATTTTTGAAATTAATAGATATGTAAGGGATGAATTGGCTATGAATTAAGTTCAAACATGGTCTAATTGAAGCCTCTGTACATCTTATAATTTAATTAATAATTCTTATGTTCTGTTCTACTGATCTCTTTATAGTTTTTAATATTAAATTTTCATTCAAAAACAGAACATAATTAACACTAAAACTATAAAATTAAATATAAAATTTAAAAATAAAAACTTAGGAAAGTTTATTCACATACTTTTAAGGACACTTTTAAGAACACTTTTACCCTAAAAGTTTTAGGGACTCTTTTTGGAACACTTTTAGGGAACCTTTTGTATCAATCTTAAATACAATAATTGTTCAATTATAGTAATTATTACCAAGTTCAATTAAAAATTATACCCTTTTAAAAGTTATTTCAATCATATTAAATATTTCACCTTTATAATGGTACCTTGTATCATGGTCAATTTTATAAAGAGATGACAAATGGATATAAAAAATGTTCCTTAAAATATAGACTACATTTAGTGATAGCATTAAATAACTTATAATTTTTGACATATTTTTATATGTATACTTTTTACTTGCTCATATTTTCAAGCACGATCTTTGAAAACAACTGTTATAAATAGGAAGTCGATAAACCTGATCATCTGATATTGTAAAATTACAAATATCATGATATTAATCTTGGTGAACTGAACAAAAATATGTAAAAAATGTGTACAAATTCTTTATGGGAATATTGGATCTAAAGTTTTATTTTATATAAAATATTTGTGAATAAAATATGAATGAATTCGAATAAGTTTTAAACTATGAATTAAATGAATAGAATTTCTATATTTATGACCAGATATTAGCAAAAAAAATATATAATTTTGATTAGATTTAAAAAAATTTATTGATATTTAATGAAATTTTTATAAATTATTTGATTTTTTGTCATAAAACTGAGAAACCATTTGTTTTCTTTTAGATACGTTTGCAGTTTTAGCGGCCATTATTTCTATATATTCCTCAAAAAGAAATTTAAGGGAAGGAATCATTTTCGGTAATTTCTTGAGATCAGACATTCGAACTCTCATATTATCGAAAGCGATACCAACTCTTTGGTTAATAACCAATTCTTCATTAATGACCGGAATTTTTGCATAGCGTTGACTAAAATGAGTTAAAATAGTAAACTTTGCATTCATAGCATTTCCCATTTGAATTGCCTCAGAAGTAGTGCTATGAAACTTAAGTCTCGCCTCTTCCACTAATTCGTCCTCCATTGACGCCTCGTGTATAAGAAGGTCACAATTGTCACCAATTTTGGTCAAATTGACGGTCGGCTGAGTGTCTCCTGAATACACTATTTTGAAATTGGGTTCACTTTTTATGGTAAACGAGAGGCCATAACTATGCAAACAGTGCGGAACCAAAATTGTTTTCATTTCATTTAATCGCAAAGTATTGAGTAGTTTATCATCGGTTCCGTTAACAAATGTTTGAGACAATACTATTTCATAAGAATCTGATATTTTTTCAATGTTTTCATCATATTTTTGTAGCCAATTGTTAACCGCCGGAGGAATTATAAGGGCTAAGGGTTCAGATGTGAGAACCCAACGATTTTTAAGGAGTTGAAGTACTCCCAAGTGATGGTCTGCGTGTAAATGACTCACATATATTGCTTTCAATTTTTTAAGATATGTCTCAGTTTCAGTGCCATAAAATCGATACAATTGTCCGTACGTTCCTTCACCACAATCTAAAAGGAAAGCCGTCTCTGAATCGATATTAACCCAAATGGCACTCGTGTTGCGAACTTTTGAAGGAACAGCTGACCCTGTTCCTAAAAATATTATTTCTGGATACTCTTGAGTTTTGTTCTCTAATTTAGAGACAAATAAATAAAATTCATTTAAACTATTCATAAAAGAAGAGTTAGAGAGCGCCTCATCTTTAAAACCCTGAATATCATTGTTGACAGTCGTCTCTAAATCTATTCCTCTAATATTTTTAGGCCTTAAATCAAATTTAGTTAAAGTTTTTGATTTAATAACGTTTTGGTTATCTGTAGACGATTTGCTTTCATTTAAATGAAGTAAAGGAAAAATATATGAATCGATTAAATTGAGTTTAGTTTGAATGCGATTTATGGCTATAAGTCCTTCATTTGGATTGTCGTCATTCAGTAGCAAATGTTTACTCATTCCTCCCAAACATTGAATCCATTGTTGATATCTTTGATCATTAAAAACATGTGTTGGTGTGAAGTGAAAGACAGAAGAAATGGTATTTAAATCTTCATTCGATAAATTCTGAAGAATTGATTTGTTGTTAACTAAAGATTCGATATAATCAAGAGATGGACATTCGAGTACTATAAAAATGGGTCCCTTGTCTTCCGGTCCAATAACATCTTCGGGACAAATAACACGATTGTCGGGCAGTACTACTCTTTCACCAGATTTAAGTTTTCCAAGTAGTGGTCCGGCTGGAACTTTCAATTCAATACATTTATCAATCAATAGTTCTCCAGGTCTTGTCTTTAATCGACAAAAATACAAAAAAGAGGTCTCATTTTCTTCTCTTTGAGAACAAGTATTTGATTCGACTCTTAAATTCTTATTATTTTGTTTGTCTTCCATTTGATGTCTAAAAATTGGATAACAATTGACGATAAGATCTGAGTCTTCATATTTGTAGTCAATATAACTCTTAGTATTGACAGTCATTCCACTGAATTTAAAGAAATATTCATAGAGTCTAAGCATTAGTTCCATATTTTGTGGTCCGTGAAGTGTCAGAGATGGCACTCCAATGTCCTGACAGCTTAGGGCCAGACCTACCAGTCCTGAGGTATTTTCAGTGGATCTCTTCGTTAAAAATATGTTTTCAAGTTTTGAGAGTTTAGTTCTGAAATTATTTCAATTCATTTATTTTTATTAAATTAAATAAAAAATGAGTCAAACAATACTTGTGTTCATTTGCCAAACGTTGAGTCCCTTCACCACAATTGAAGAGATAACTGTTCCGATCGGTGTTTACATAAAGAACTTTAGGATTTCCTTTGGATCCGTTGCCCAAAACAATCACTTGAAATATATTTGACGCAAATTTATTAATTTTTGCCATTTTTTTGGCACTATTTTTCCGATTTTCCCTCAATTTGTTGAGTAAAGCGCTGTTGTCTTTCGGCATATCTTTAACTTTAAATTGATTTAAATTTTGAGATAAATATCGGTTAAAATACTTTCGGTTAAATGAGTTTTTAAAAATATGAGACAAACTTTTATTTGAATTTATAGTAAACGCAGCCATACTTTTAGTACAAAATGTGATGCAATCGTTTAAAACTATTTTCCATTTAAAGTCTATAAAAATTTGATACTTTTTCTCATAAAAACTACATTTCATTTCATTTTTAAAAGTCTTAAATTATTTGTAATTAAAATTAAAAAATGAGTTAATAACGATTCACATGATTTCAGTTTAAGCCGACATCTCTTTAATTATTTCGTTGTTTTTAATCAAAATTTATGTTTATTTGTTATAAACGTTAAACAAACGCTATATTTTGTAATTTAAACGAAATTCAAAGATTAAAAGCCATTGACTTATGTTTAAAGGTTTTATCAAAACAAACCGAAGATTATTTATTTGATAATATTTTAGACAATTTTTTTGATAATTAGATAAAATTATTGCAATATTTTTAAGAATTGAAACAAAATGAGTAAAAAATGTAATGGATTTGAGTTTTGGAGGAATGAATTGTTTGGTTGTAAATACATTTTGGGACCAATGGTTGATCAGTCGGAACTTCCCTTCAGACTATTAGTCCGAAAGTATTACGGCGTTCAGTGTTGTTATACACCAATGATTAACGCAAACTCTTTCATCAAAAACATTAAATACAGAAATCAATGTCTTCAGAGTTCACCAGAAGATCGACCCCTTATTCTTCAGGTATTGTTTTTAAAGAATAACTCAAAAATAATTAGTTTGTTATTACAGTTTTGTGCGAATAACAGCCAAACATTTCTTTCTGCGGCTAAACTGGCGGTCAATCACTGCGACGCCATTGATTTAAACCTGGGATGTCCTCAATCTGTGGCCAAAAGAGGACATTACGGGGCGTTTCTGATGGAGGACTGGGACTTAATATACGATATGAGTATATATTTCAAACTATTAAATATCTTAAACTTTCTTTTGATCTAAACTTCTCTTTTTCTCAAACGAACTACAAATTGGACTAATTTTGTTGTTTCAGTAAAAACAGTTTCGGATACATTGGATGTCGTGATTACCTGCAAAATAAGAGTTTTCCCACAAATCGAGAAAACTGTAGAATTCGCTAAAATGTTGGAGAGGGCCGGCGTTTCACTTATTTGTGTATTCATTGATTTATTCACTCAATTATGGTTTTAATTAAAATAATGGTTTTTAGGTTCATGGAAGGCGTAAAGAACAAAAAGGACCCCTCACAGGACTCGCTGATTGGCAACAGATAAAAGCAGTCAAGTATTGATAAATCAAAGTATTCTATTATTTTCATTATTTTTATTTTATTTTTTAAGAGATTCGGTTAAAATTCCTGTTTTCGCGAACGGAAATATACTTTCTTTGAATGACGTCCACAAGTGTTTAGAAGAAACGGGCGCTGAAGGGGTCATATCAGCGGAGGGCAGTCTTCATAATCCGGCCATATTTACGGGAAAAAGAGTTGCCGTTTGGACGGTTGCAGACCAGTACTTAGCCCTCGCTCGTGAATATCCTTGTCCATTTTCTTACGTTAGAGGACATATATTCAAGATATTTCATCACTGCTTTATGCTGTCCCCCAATTTAGATCTCAGAGAAAAGGTGGCAAAAGCCCATACCATCGATACTTTAGAAGAAGTCTCTATTGAATTGAAAAATAGATATTTAAATGCATACGAATCTGAAAGACAACTAACAAATGATTGGAACAATTGTTGTGATATTCCACCATATATTTGTCAGCCATATATAAGACCAGAACCGAAACCAATTGATTCGAATTTAATTAGTAAAAGGCCTTCAACTGAAGAAAATGAGGGTTTGTTTCAATCGAAAGACATTTTAATTTCTAAAAAGAAATTAAAACGAATGAAACGATTAAATGAAATCAAAGAAATTAAAGAAATTAAAGAGAGAGTAAATAAACGTATTCTCTGTACTCTTTGTCCGAATCCAAAGGGAGAGAAATGTCAGTTCAATATTTGTCGGACCTGTTGTCGTAAAAAGACATTATTGGAAAGAGTCGACTGCATAGGTATTCAACTTTTATTTCGTATAATTATTTTAAACGACATTTCATTTTAGGCCATAAATTTCATATAAAGACACAATCGATTCAAAAATGATTTCACCGATTATTCAATATTTTTATAAAAAAATAAACATTTATTTAAGAATATTTTAATTGAGTTTTGATTTATTTTGATTTATTGTTGTTTTGAGTTAATAAATTTGATCTTGGTCATAATTTGATCATAATTATATGATTTATCATCCATTCTAAGTATAATACATACATAGTTTATGTATATAAATATCAAGATCTAATATATCGAACAATATGGTGTTTATTGGCTTTTTAATAAAGAACTTAAAAATGATCTTGTAAATTTTTATTCTACGTTACTTCGATTTATCTTTTCATTTGAAAAGTTGAGCGCATAAATTGTTCTTGTTCATTAGTAAGCTTAACTAAAAGATATAAGCTTTTTAATAACTTGTTAGCTTGTTAAAATGAAAATAATGAAAATCCTAAATGATACCTGGATAAATATGTTCTTTTTCTGAATATTTATTCACAAAATATAAATATTTGTTTTAATCGATAATAAATTATAAAAGTTTTAAATAAAATATTGAAAACAATATTTTAGTTTATTTAATGCATAAATCAAATTTGGACAAAAAATAATTTACCTTGCTTCTTTTTCCATCGAATTGAAAAGTATAGTTTTTGTTTATAACTTTGCATTAAATAAAGAAATGAAATCATAATTCTTTGATTTACATTAATATAAATACATAAATATATTGAATAAATGAATGATATTTTGAAAATAATTTTATTTTTACACAAAAATTTCAAAAAAAAAAAGAAAACGATTGTAAAGCAAACATAGATTTAGTTTTGATTAAATTATATACAGAATTCGTCGACTATTTTAATATTTTAAAGCTTTAATATTAATCATTAATTTTAAAAATACTGCTTTTTATCGAAATTTAGTTTAAATATATTATTGTTATTATTTTCTTCACAATTTTTTAATGAAAAGTAAATCAATGTTTATGTGATGTGCGCTTCAAATGTCATTCAATTTATTATAATAATGTTCTGATAAAACAAAAAAAAGACGAATTTTTATTATTTATTTAAAGAAGTTTTAAAACATTGAATTTCATGCGTTTTAAACGACAGTTGAGTTGAATTATCGCTGATTAGATGTCTGACCAGCCGTTGCGTTAAGTACTCGATTGCCAGCATTAATGAGTTGTAAGTTATGGTTGTGATTATGATTGTGATGATGTGTTATACGACTATTTATTAGATTATTATTATTTGGCATTAAGTTTCCCGAAGAATATATAGGTCTGGAGCCGTTTGAACTGGAATTTGACCGCTCTCTTAAACCTTTGTTCTCTGCGGTTGACATCTTTGAAAACGCCAATAATGTGTCCGGAAAGTTGGGTGGAGTGGCCGGAGTGTTGGCCGGAGTACACATCTGTTTATCAAAATACAAAAGTTTTAGAAAAAATACTGACAAACATTTTATGACAATAATTGTATTTAAAGCTATAAATTGATAGACAAAAGTTCTAACTATTAATTAATTCATAAAAATTAACTAAAATCGATAGTTAACACAATCGATAAAATTTTATCATTCATTTGGTATACTATGGGTTAAAAAATCTCTTTATCCAATCGGTTAGTGAACCCAATGGATACTTTACTCAACCGAATGGTAACTGTAAATGTAATTTAAATATAATATGATTTTATCCGTAAAATTTCTATAAAAAATAAAACGAATCAAATGAATTGAATCAATTGAATCAAATTCAATCAATTCAATGATCAAAATATTAGTTTAATATATATTTTAAATGAAATAAATATAACTTAAAAGAACTAATCGTTTTATTTATCAAAAGTTTATAATAATTATAAGTGATTAGCTTTAATGAAGAGATCTATTAATGGCAATCATTTTATTTATTAGATTTAAGTAAAATTAAAAATAAAATTTTAAAAAAATAAGTAAAAAAAGTCTTTTTTTAAAATAGTATTTTTATATAAAAATTATAAGATTTGAAGCTTAATATGAAAACTAATTTAATTTGAAAATTAAGTCAAATATATTTTATTAATATTTGTTTAAATTAGATTCTCAATAAAATGAACGCTAAACCTGGAATTGACTAGTTTGACCTTGGTCAATAATTTCAGTTACGTTAATATTATAATTTATAAGTAATGGAAAAACACATCTGTCGAACAAAATTGTAATTTAATAAATGAATTGAAATACAAATCCCTTTAAATAATTTAATAATAATTGAAAAAAATTTCTTTTAAAATAATATTAAGGAGTGATTAGTGACCACTAATTACTGATTTAATACATTCTTTGAGTGATAGGAAAAGCGTTCAGATATTGAAACCATTGATTTGGCGAAAGGTATTCAAAAGATTAATTTTGAAAACGAGTCGGATATGAGATATGGGGTCATAATTAATGAATTGAAATATTGGTCACAAAACTGGTTGCAAACCATTAATTCGTGTCTCGAACTACGATTGGATACATTTTGCAACACTTGTCCAACAAATGATGGAATAAATAACACAAACAGTATATAAACAAACGCACAATAAAATATGTAAACATGAGTTGTGCCGTTCATTAACCTTATTTACTGAAATCCTAAATGATCCCAAATGATCCAAAATGATCAAGCTGATACTCTCAATAATTTATTTTTAAGCTTAATTTAGTTATCAAACATCTTTTACAATATATATATACATATATATTGTATATCCGGATATATAAAGACATATATGAAGACATATTAATGCTCTCCAAAAATGATATCTAACTCTCGCGCCATATGTTATCAAAAGACAACAAATGGTTAGAAATTCAATTATCGACGAATTTCTTAATTCATTTCCAATTTTTAAATTTATTGACATTTTATTAGATTTTCTTTTGTTTAATTAAATTCAAGGCTGAGATCGGAATCAATAGAAATGAGTGTCAGCTCAACATCTCTTTTGAGTCAAATTTAGTGCATTTCATGTGCTTTCGATTTATATATCATATCATTTGACGAGAATTTGTATAACTCTTATAATTTCAAAATTCAAGGAAAAGATAAATCATTAAATGATTTAATATTAATCTCATTATAAGTACTTTTTATAATAAATTACTTAAAATTATTTAAGAAAAATGAATGACTTTTCGGTGAAAATATAAATCAAAGAAATGGTTAAAAGACTCACAGAATTGAAGGGAGAGTTTGGATGACATGCGTTTGACTCCTGAAAGAATAGACTTAACGCCGTCTTTAAATAATCAAACAATTAATCGATTAGTGATCAGTCATTAGTGATGAGTCATTAGTGGCTCAAAGCCATACCTCGAACTGCCAATGAGTCGACTGAAGAAGTTGTATGGCCTGATCTCGAGCACAACCGGCCGCTAATACAAACTGATTGATCATTACTTGTTCTCGAAGTGAATCCATTGTCTTTTAGCCAAAGACTCGAACCAATCGATAATTGAAATGATTTTCACTTTTGAATAATAAATAAAACGATTAAAAATGAGTGAAACGAAACAATATTTTGTTGAACTCTTTGTTTAGATTTCAATTAATTGTTTGCAAAAACGACAACAAAATGTTTTTAAATGTCTTTCAATGTTTATAGTGTTTAAGTGTTTCAGTGTTTGTATCACTCAATGCGTTCCCAACGAAATACGAATTTCACAATATTTTTAATGCTCTCTAATGTTGTCATACAATACCAGCCAAACATCAAAACACAGAACCAGTTTCCCACTCAAACACAACACTTCTCGAGTCTGAGCTCAAGCCCTGCCCTCATATATTCACACGAATTAATGTATTCTGAGCTCGAGTTCTTACACTCGATATTACTCCCGACTCAATCCCATCTCAATATTTGTTTACATTTGTTTAATAACATTGACGTCATCGACAGCCTTGACTTACAATTGGATCAATTGATTGTCACAACAAAATGTCGGACATATATTACGGCAATTCATTAACCGCTATTAAAATCCATTAATTAGTCATTAATTAGTGTTTAATTACTATTTAAACGACAATTTCTTTGTTTTTTTCCATACAATTATTACAATTAATTTATCGTTTTTTAGTCAACAAAAAACATTGAAATAACAAAAATAGAGACAATTATCTAATAATCTTTGAAAGACTTTTGAGCTGAAGATTTGTATTTAGTCTTTAAAATGGAATTACAAGACATTGATTACAAACAATTGGATTACATCGAAACGGCTTCGGGTAATAAAGTGTGTCGTCGATCAGTTCTGTGCGGATCGCAGAATATAATGCTTATGGGAAAGACTATAATTCAGTCCAATTGTATAATTCGCGGCGATTTGGCTAATGTTAAGATCGGTCGACACTGTCTGGTCTGCAGTCGAGCTGTGATTAGACCCCCGTTTAAGAAGTTTACAAAAGGGTAATACATTTCAATGCATTTAATTAAATAATATTTATAATTGTTTTGAAAAGAGTGGCGTTCCTTCCAATGACTATCGGAGACAATGTTTATATCGGAAGCGACACAATAGTAAACGCGGCGTCAATCGGTTCTTACGTATATATCGGCCAAAATTGCGTTATTGGAAGACATTGTGTTTTAAAGGACTGTTGTCTTATTGCTGATAATACAGTCTTACCTCAGGGCACAGTTGTGCCCGCATTTGCTGTATATAGCGGCTCTCCCGGACTCTTCACTTCAGAATTACCGGAATGTACTCAAGATATTATGATTGACTTCACTAAAAGTTATTATCAACGCTTTAAACCGAAAGCAAATTAAAATTTTATTCTTTTATTTAATTTATATTAAAATTGAATTCATAGAAAACAATGGATTTATTTTGGTTTAAACCATTTGGGAACATTACCCTTAGGGTTAGGTTTAGGAATAGACCTAGAATTAGATTCACTTTCTTTTTGGGATTTAGAAATGTTTTCACTTTTAGGGCCCTCTTTTTTATTGTGATTTCGTGTCTCATTTGCTATTTTTGCGGCCGATTTGTAAGAACTTATTTTTGACTTAAATTCTTCTTTAATTAGACTTTCGGTTGAATTAAATCCGATATGAATGAGTGCCGCCGGAACTAATTCAGAGTCAATTAAACTCATTTCTGGATTTAAAACCTTTTTGGGTGGAGTTGTATACAAATAAAAATCGTTTGAATTGACATAAAGAGAGACTACTTTTTTCACGTCTTCGATGGTTTCCGTTGACTTAAAGACGGCCTGAAATATGAGTTTTTGATTCGGAAAATAAACTCTAATAACAGTATTTGTATATCGACTCAATTCTTCCCTTTTCCTCTTTTCTCTCATTTGTTTGGTTTCCAACTGTTTATTATTGTCGACCATTTGTTGTTGTTTTAAGTCGTTTAAGATATGAATCAAATCTTCTTTAGTTGTTTCGTAAAATTGATCCGAAAAATCTCTTTTCTTTAGTTTTGGTAAATCATTAGAATCGAAAAATACTTCGGAATGATTTCCTCCCAAATAATTAGGAGTTTCCTCTTCTCCTGAACTTTCTTCAGAAGAGGTATCACTCAATACTTCTTCAGGTTTTGTATTTTCATCTTTTATCAAAGATTCCTGAACTTCCATTTCTTCAACAATCGGTTCATTTGGTTTGTTATCAATTGTCTGTTTTGTGGATTCGGTCGTTGGCTTAGATTTAGGCAAAGAAATCGTTGGAAATGTATTTTGGATTTTATGCATCGATTCTTTAGAAGACTGCCTCAAATCGATTGATTCTACAAATGCCTGTTCTCTGACCTCAGAGATAGGTTTAATTAACAATTTCATGGCAGCTCTTCCTTTATTTAATCCTAAACTTTTCAAATTCGTTTCTTTCAATTCTTCACCGATAATCTAAAAAACAGTTTATTAAAAACGGACTACGGTAATTCAAATAATTAATAAAAATGTGGAAAATACCCGTCTCTGAACATAAATGACACAAAATTGCATATTTTCTGCTAAATTGAGAATCGGATCGTTTTCAAACAAAGTATGAATTATTTCCCATAAGTTTTGATTGGATTCAAACTCTTTTATTCGTCGGCAACCATTGTCGACATCCATGGCAAGCGTCACATTTTCATCTTTTCTGATAACATCAGACTTTCTGAGTTCTAATACTCCATTATTCGGGATATTAGCAAATCTTATGGTTAAACTCAAATCAATTGGTTTGTGATTTCGGCTAAAATAAGATTTTCGATAAAATAAAGAAAATTGTATTTCATTTCTTACTATAACTGGTATTGTTTTGGATCCAAATCCTGTTTTCGAGAGACGTCTTCCAATATCTTAAGAAATAATAATAATCTTTAAAATTAATTTTATTAAAACTTAATCTAAAGTTTAATTTCTATTTGTTTACAATAACTTTAATTATAATTCAATTAACTTTAATTAACTTTAATTTATCACAAAATAAGTCAATGAAAATGAGATCAAAAATTAGTCAAATTTGTAGAGAAAAGTCGAGTCATGAAAATGTTGACATCGGGTCAGATGTTGAAGAACTCGACCTAACAGTAAATGCTGTCCATATATGTGGGCTTCGTTTCTATTTGTAGAGATTCCTACAGTCAATAACCAGTCGACTAAATCTTTTCCTCTGAAAACGTGACAAACCCTTCGATTGAACTGATGTTCAAAAACAATATCTCGAATACAATTCTGTTTATGAAATGCAATGAATTGTTCGCATTTGGCTTTTGTTTCGTCTCTAATTGACTCAATCGGTGGCAAAACAATACAATTGTCGAAAGATTCCTCATTATTCCAAAATACGGACATTATTTTAGTAAAGACAGGACTCATTTCGAGGCCAAACAATAAAAAAGTAATGACTCCCTGTCCATAATTTAATAGAATGTCGAGAAACTCGAGTTCGATCAGTATTCCGGAGGGTTTCTCTAAAATTAATTTTCCGATGGAAACGGTTAACCCGATTAACATCGAAACCAAAAGTGTGAGCGAAAGAAATATGTGGTGAGAAAATTGATGATAACTATCGGTTGTTTCGCAAATAATATTTCTTTCACTTTGAATAAGTGGTATCACTTCTGAAGCTTCGGTTATCATTTCGCGATATCTTTTAATATTAGTCAAACAATTTTTTCGTTTTTGTTGCGAACATTTGTTTTCACGACATAAATGTCCTGATTCTAAACCGAATCCAATGTCTTCGACTTCTATTAATGGCTGACTGTCTTCAGAACTAAGAATTGGATTATTCGAAGAATTCGAAAAAGTTCTTAAACGACCTCTTCTTATATTCTCATCCAAATGAAGCGACTGTTGATTAATCTGTTGGTCCTCCAGATCTTCAGATTCTAAATCTTCTGAATTTATTCTCAAAGAGTGATAATAAGATAAACGACTTCTAAGATGTTGACAAACAATTAGACAAACAGTTGTTCCGATGAGACAACATATGAGAACAATAACTGCAATATAGGCCTGAATTGTTCCGAATTCAAAATTGGGATCAATTAGGTCTGGATTTAGATTATTTGGGAGACAAACAACTATTGATAGTAATATAAATGTGAGAATCGCTACAAAAACTGATAATTTTGTGTGAATTTTGATGACATAACATAAGTTCTTCCATTGAAGTAAAGCTAATGTCAACGACAGCATTGATGTCCAAATTCGTGAGGATATTATTCCTCCGACGGCCAAAACATATTGGAAGTGATAAATCAAATAATGATAATTCATAGAATTGGAATCGTTGACAAATGACCACAAATAGCCTCCGATACCAATCATTAATTGAGAGACGGAGAGTGCAATAGTGCACCGATGAGTAAGACTTCGCCATTTTTTGCCACAAATTAAAACAATTAGTGTCCAAATAACACAAACGATGGATAATATACTGGAATATGTCATCGTTTGCCCTAAATCTGAATGAAAAGCTGTAACGGGAAGTGTGCTATTCGTAAGTCTTATCATATTTGCCGAAACAAACATAAGTGGAGCCGACAGAACAGTAGACATAACCATTCCGGTGGACACAACTGTAGAAGAGGTTCCAAACTGGTAGTGGAGGGCAAATATAAATACTGTCGGCGCCGAAGGGATCGTTCCATAGAGGAAACCAAAGTTACTTAACTCAAGAGTTTGGTTATCGGATTTCATTATATTCTGAATAATCACTCGATTAAGAAGAGGAAGAATAAGAATTTTGGTCATCACTAAAACCAATGATAATAATAATATATGTGAAGAAGCGGTAAATGTTTTGAATTTTCCCAACAAATTCAGACCCAACAGAAAGAGAGCGGTCGCTGAGAATGAATTCGACAAAACATCGAAGAGAGGCTTCAAAAGTTGTGGCATTTCATTACCCAAACAGAGATTCCAAACAATTCCCAAAAATGTCATAAAAATGATCGGATTTTTCATTATTTGCTTTAAAACATTAATTAAAATCTTGAAATAATTGGTTTGAATTTGTTGGTTATGAGTGTGAATGTGTCGGTTCACTTCCATTAAGAACAAACCAATTGGATTAAGAATAACCAATTGAATCGGTGACAATACATACAAATATCGCGCAAATTCTGGATTCGTTTTTCCATAAAGTGATGCCAAAAGAGGATAACCCAAAGCAAAGTCATTACTTTGAGTGCAAAATATGGCAAAAAGTCCTGATTTTCCATAATTTGATGGTTTTGTCAAAATGGCTGTAATTATGGCCACAGATATAAAAACCAAAGTCTTTGAAATTAAAAGACTTAACACAAATAACCAGTTTATATGAGTTAAGTCAGAAGTGGCCAAAGACTCGAATATTAAGGCCGGAAGAGAAAAGTATGTGACAAAAGCACTCAACCCTTTCGACTCTTTCTCTGTTATGAGACCCAAACGTCCCGAAAGATATCCGAACAAAATTAATATAAAACATTGTAACAGTACTGACGCCAAATCATTGACACCAATTAAAGACATTTTAACTAATTATATATCAATTCAATAATTTTGTGGTTTTGTGGACAACAACTAATTGAATGAAATCAAACGATTTGTGATTAAAGTCTGAGAACTTTCTTCAGTCTATAGACTCGAATCGATTTTCATTAAATATTACATTAAAACCCGTTTATGACTTCTTACACAAAAGTTGATAAAAACAATATTAAAATGTCTTTAAAACTGATTTAATTGTATTCAAGTATTGACACAAAGTATTAAACGATTAATAATTTTGACCAGAATTTAGTTCACAAATTATTTAGTTTTGAATATTTAAGACAATTGGAAACAAAAATAGTCAACAATTTTAAGACAATTTAAGTTTGAAATTAAGTCTTAATTAAACACTTATTTGTTTTTTTTGTCGAAACAGTTTTACTTTCAATTCTTGGAGTTTGAGGTCGAGATAAAAATATGTGAAATAATTTACTTATTTTGGGGTTTGACTGTTGAATCAATCTATTAATAAATGCATAATAAATGTCAGAAATTCTTCAATTATTAAGAAATGAATTTAATAAAAGAGAGATATTTAATCAATAAAATGAATGTTTTTCCGATTCAACCCAAAGCGCATGTCTTATGTCTGAACTATTTTTGCAATTCATTGACAGTCAATCGGCTATACTATAGCCGCTATAGTTTTAATTCACTAATTTATGACCGATAACTAAGTTTTTATATAATAAACTATTATTTTGGCCCTTAATTAGGGAATCATAAACTTTTTAAACCAAATTTGTGTTAAAATAACGTTAAAAATCAAAGAATTAAAATAAAATACTTTACCTCTAATAGAGTTGTGTTTTGATTTATTTTAATATTTAGTCGCCGACCATTCACACACTCCACTATTACTGACATTTTTTTCAACAAAAATAAGTGATAAATAAATGACAAATAACTTTCACTGAATTAAAAAATTAATTTTTCTGTTAATAATTAATTCATTGAAAAATTGAAATTCAAATGTTTGTTATTTTTAAAAAACGAGCGGACATTCAAACATAAACTCACTGTCAGTAAAAGATGTATCAGAAAAAGATGAGAAATGTTTGCCCTCAAAACACAAAAAATGCAATTTAACAGTTTGGCGCTCTTGTTATAAGACAATTAAGTTTTATGAATATCACAAAAATGTGATCGCTTTAAACAGTAGACGGAGAGTCAGACAGACAGAGAGAGAGAGAGAGAGAATTAATTAAAAGTATTCCAATGTTTATGTGTGAGAGAGAGTGAGAGAGAGAGAGAGAGAGAGAGAGAGAGAGAGAGAGAGAGAGAGAGAGACTGGGAGACAGATATGAAACTCCAAATTATGAACTTTTTCTTAATTTTTTGACGGACTCACTATATATCGCAATCTACTAGTTGTGTATTATAAAATCTCCCAGTTATGAACAATTTCACCATGCATTTGCTCATTTATATCTCGGAGAGTGCACAATATATGCTCTAACTCAGAGTAGAGTCTAACCTCTGAGTGAAATGTTGTCTCTCACAAACTCATCGTTAAACGCTTCTCCATTGAAAATCATTGAATGCACTCAATTTTTATTAGACTTTATTTGAGTTAATTTTAATTTTGACTAAACTATGATAAATTTTTTTCTTTGTTATATTTTCAGATAAAGAGTTGACGTATTCCTAGATTTTGTTCACTTTTGTTGTTAAGACCAGTCCGTAATGAGTTTAAAAATCTTTGATTACATTTTTGTTAAAAGAGAAACGACTGACTGTTAATTGAAAGTGAAGTTATGTATCGACAGACGACTTATTTGAAGTGAAGGTCGTTTTACTTCAATCACTTTGTGAGACATTTTTCAAATATTTTCTGTTTCTGACAAAAATCGTTTCTTTTTAATCACTCATTGATTATAGTTTTGAATAATTAATTAAGAGTAGAGTTATGGCCGACTCAACTGATAGTAGAAGTTCTGGAGATTTGGTTCACGTAAACAATTAAACAATAGATTTAGTGAAAGACATTTGAATATATTTATTGTAGAATCGATTGAAGCAACAGTTGACTGATTGCCGACAATTAGTGTTAGCACTTAATTCACTCCTCATTTGGCGGTCAGACGTATATCCGATTGCAATCTCTTCTGCCGTTTCGCTCATATTTATGTCTGACATTAGTTTAACTGAAATATCATTTATTATCTGTTTATCCATTTTTAGATTAATTTGGTTTTTCGATGCGTCCGTATTAACCACTTTCTCTATTATTGGTATCATTTCAGCGGTTCTCGACTATAGTTTGCCTCTAATTAACAACAATTTCTTCGATCCCTCGAAATGGTTTAAATATAATTCATTTAAATATCAATTAAATACTGTTTTAGGACTGATTCGGATGAGTCAGCGTTTGACAAGATTTGCACCGAATTGTCCAACAGTTGGACAACAATTGTGTCGGTTTATAGCGATTGGATGAAAATCAAAGTATCGAATCCGAAGATGTATTACGCGGTGGTATTGACAACACTTCTGGCAATGAGTTATATCGGAAATGTCATTCATAATCTTCTTCTCACTTATCTGTTGGTCTTATTTGTGGTTTTGTTTCCCGGACTCAAACACAGAGGAATTGTTGACAAATCCGTATCACTTGTGATGAGTTATGTCTCCAAATCAAAGAGAAATTGAGATTCGATTAAATGACACTAAATTATAGTTAATTTCGACGATAATTGCTTTTATGGGTTTTAAAAAACAATTTTTGCTTTAATTTGTTTCTCATTTTAATTATAAAATTTGAAACTTTTCTGCAGAAAAAGATTTGATTTATAAAATTTGCAGAAAAGGCTTCAATTAATTTATTTCTTGTGATTACCATAAGTTTGATCTTTAATTCTCTCAATTTTAAGTAAAATCCTATTATAAGTGTTTACTCAATGCATTAATTTATATATCGGAGTGTTTTATAAAAATGAAAATTAAATCAATTATTTCTGTATTTTTGTTTTTATTGTTATTAACTTAAAGTATTGAGAATATGAGCGCTCATATCATTTCTTGAAGACATTGATGAAAGTGTCGGCATTTATTTCAATATTACCGATACGTCTGAGTCGTTGTTTGCCCTCCGATTGTCTTTTAAGTAATTTCTGTCTTCGAGTGACGTCTCCGCCATAAAGTTTTGCGGTCACGTCTTTACGATATGCTTTGATGTCTTCTCGGGCCAAGACTTTGCCGCCGACCACCGCCTGAATCTTAATTTTGAACTGTTGTTGAGGTAAATATTGCTTTAATTTGAGAGAAATGGATCGGCCATAAGTTCGCGCTTTACTGAAGTGAACTAAAGAAGAAAGTTCTTCAACCGGTTTATCGTTGAGTAAAAAATCGAGTTTCACTAAACGGGTTGACTCATATCCATCGTCTTCGTAGTCAAAAGAGGCGTAACCCGAAGTCACGGATTTTAACTCATCGTAAAAGTCTATTATTATTTCACTTAAAGGAAATCTAAACTGAAGTAAAAGTCTTGTGTTGTCGATATAATAACTGTTTTGTTGAACACCTCTTCGATTAAGACAAACGTTGACCACATCTGACATATAACTATCGGGTGTTATAACAGTTCCGATAACCATCGGTTCGAAATATTCTTTAATTGTGTTAACATTCGGTAATTTACAGGCATTAGTAATGACTAATTGGTCGGAACCCAATTCTTTAATATTCTTTTCGCCGACGATTTTAACTAAAATCAGAAAATATTTTTGAATTTAATTCGAAGAAACCTTTAAATTAAATAAATTTATAAAATATGTTAACCTTTATAGGGAACACTCGGGGCTGTTATGACGACCTGAGCGTTAAATCTGAAAATTATTTCGAAAAATAGATTATTTGTCTAAAAATAGTGATTTACTACTAACTCGTCGTCAAGTCTTTGACAAAACACTTCCATATGAAGTAATCCCAAAAAACCTAATCTATTAATACATTTTAGACAAGTTTTGAGTATAGAATTAAGAGAATTACCGAAAACCATTGCCTAACGCCGGATGAGACTCTTTTATAAGAGTTACGCCCTTATCGTTCAAAAGTAATTTATCCATCGCTCGCGACAACTCATTATAAGAAGCCTTTTCAGAGGGATAGACACTCGCGAATACCATTTGAACCGGTTTTGGGATTTTAGGAATTTTTTTAGTTATGACTGAATTACTATTTTCAGTGAAATCAAAGGCCGTTAAGACATCGCCGATATTGACATCATTAAAGTCAGTAATATTGGCTTCAATGAGCCCTACCTGTCCACTGAACAACTCATTTATAGATAATTCATCAGGGTATAAAACACCAATTTTTCGAATGCAATGACTTTTAGAACTCGAAGATAAACGAATTGAATCACCAATTCTTAGGGAACCGTCAATTATTCGGACCAAAAGGATTATTCCTCTAAACTTTTCGTGCCATAAATCGAAGACAAAGGCTCTGAGAGGAAGTCCCGGATTAGAATTAGGAGACGGTATTCTCTCAACAATAGTGTCGAGAAGTTGTGTGACTCCGGTTCCCAATTTTGCCGATACTTTTAATATGTCATCGCTTTTAATATCAAAGAGCTTATTCATCTGAAGAGCCACTGATTGGGGGTCAGAATGAGGTAAATCTATTTTATTCATTACTGGAATTAAAGTTAAATCTGAGAGAAAGGCGTGATTGAAATGAGCGATAGTTTGTGCCTCAACTCCACTGTTGGCGTCCACTAAAAGGAGTGCGCCCTCAGAGGCGGCTATAGATCGCCAGACCTCATAACTGAAGTCTACATGACCCTAATATAACTATAATTATGACATTTCCTCACTTAATTAACACACAAAACACATACCGGAGTGTCGATCAGATTAAGTAAATATGAGTTTTGTTTGTAATTCCAGACCAGAGAACAGGTCTGTGCCTTAACTGTAATTCCGCGCTCTTTTTCCACTTTAAGTTTATCCAAATATTGTTTAATATTTTCCTCTTTAGGTATGGTTTGAGTGATTTCGAGGAGTCTGTCTGAAAGAGTACTTTTACCATGGTCAATGTGTGCGATTATACAGAAGTTACGTATCAGTTCCGGAGAAAAATTCTTTAAATCTATCTTCAAATCAATTGAATTTAATATGGATTTAATTAAATGAACTCATATTACACTTCTTTGTGTGGACACAATTCTTTGATCGCTTTGTTTTGTCGACAAATTATTAAAATTAAAGCGAATTATCGGACGAATGACTCTTAAAATATTTGAATTCAACATTTTTTAAAAATATATTATTAAAGCACTTTTCGTTTGTTTATATAAAAGCGGAATTCAATTAGTACGTAAAATACCATAACTTTCATATATTCCTTATACTATAGAAATATTCTGAAAATTGAGATAAAAATACAGAAAATTAATACAAACATTACAACTCTTTTCAATTGAAATAAAGGCCTAAAAGAGATAAACAATTTTGGGTTTAAATTCCAAAAACAAAAACATGAAATTTAAGAAACATTTAATAAATATTTAATTTAAAGAATTGAAGTCGAATTGAAATTTCAATTATATTTAATGGCATTTAATCTTCAATAAGAAAACTGATTGGAATTATTAATAATATATCAAAACAACCCATTTTTGTGCTCTTTTTTACTGATAAAATCGTTGATTTAAAGTAAAATATAATCGAATGACAATCTCTACGGCATTATTACGAATACGACATTAAAAGAGTAATTAAGTGATAAAATATTAATCAATTATATACTTATAGTGTAATTATTAATATTTTAGCTACAATTCAATTAAATTCAATTATTTTTAACTCAATTCAATTCAATAATTAATAAACATATGTTTAATGAGTAAAGAAATCAATGAAGTGATAGGAATTTAGGCTATTATTAATTAATATATATATTTAGTTATTATTATCGATACAAATAATAATTTGTCGAAAAAAGCATTAAATATTGAAAACTAATTGATTAAAACATAGACTCAATTCAAGCGAATATAATATACAGTTAAGGATGTAATCGATAGTAATGTTTTCGATTGTTTTCAAACCACTCCAAATCCACTCCATTTTCACTTCAAATTTAATTCATTGAATTCCAATTATATTTAGAATAATTGGTGGCTCCCGAACCAGAATTCTTGTGTTGCGCAGACAAATTCCTTTGTCCCCCAACACCTGAACCACTTGTTTGAGAAACATCCGGAATAGAAGACATCGAAAGCATCGCCTGTTGAGAGGGTAACACATATTGTGCCCCATATGAAGACAAGGTTCCCGATTGATTGCCAGTATTCAAATTAAAAGGAGTTGTCGTCTGAAAACTTTGTTTTTCATAATTCTAAAAATATCGACAAAATTAGTCCAAATTTTATACAAATTAAGAGAAATTAAATACTTTATTGATTTGCGAATGACTTTTGCCATAAATAGAAGAACTATTTGAGGTTAGATCCGACGCATTGGAACCACTGATGCCTTTGCTGTGCGATTGCATTGATTGTTGATAACTTGGCTTAACGTAGTCTTGTGTTTGGGCTACTCCTGGCATCGAATCATATCCAGAGTTATAAGAGTGAGATCCATACGATGTATTTCCTTTTCCAAAAGCAGAGGCCGCCGAACCAGTGTTTTGTGGCTGAACCTGATATAGAGGTCCGGCTGTCGGGTAAATACTCTGAGCCGGAATCATATTCATTCCGGGGGCCAAATAAAAACCATATCCGGGCGGAAATGTATTAACAAAAGTTTGGTTATGGGTTTGAGAGGTCTGAGTTGAAGAGACTGGGATCACATCCTGTTCAGAGCCTCGACCGTACTTTACATCTAAAAGAAATTCACAATTAATGTAATCGTTTAGAAATAAGTGGATAAACCATACCCTGTGCTCCGTATGGACCGAAGTTATGTTCGCGAGTCGTTTGGAACTGCAGATCGTAAGGAATGGGAGGACCCATTGGATACAGAGGGACTCCTGCGTTATGAACGACATAAGGGGTACTCAGTACAGGAGTGGCGGCAACTCCTGGAGGAACACCACCATGTACACCTTTTCCAGCTTTTCACACAAATTAATAATTAGATAATATTTAGCATTAATTAAAAGAAAGGACTCACTCGCAGACAATGTATTCTTCAGGACATTTGTAGTGACCGTTGAATTTGAAATAAGACCTAAAGATCCGACAGTATTGGTTACCATAGTATTGGACACTTCATAGGGTTTGTGCTGAGAGTTAGAGTCTATATCTCTAAGCTTCTGATTGGAAGGATTCGAATGGTTACCAATCGTTGTTCCCGAGAAGTTCGTCGAATAATTAGTGACCCCTTGATTGCCATAACCGGATTGACTGTTCGATGAATATGGATAACCGGTAGAGGAAGGGGTCGAGTAATTACTCGTATTATAATTAGTGTCCGATGAATATGTGCTTTTATATGTGGACCCCATATCAGTGGCACTATTAGACTGTTGCGCAGAAACTGCTGAGTAGTCCGAAGACTTGTTATTCCTATCCTGTAAGACCTTTTGTGCGAACCCTACACTTGACTTAGTGCTGGGATCCAGCAGTGAATCTGAAGTTAAGGACTGACCCAACACTGAATTTTGAATGATTGACGACGAAACCACTTTATTTGAAGAATCGTTAATATTAGTGGTCGAAGGCCTGTATGTGTTGTCATTGCTTTGTGATAGTAAAGAGCCGGTACTTAAGCTATTGGGTTCTGGTTTGTTAGCTTTAGTCACGTGATTGACTGCGTCCTGGAATACAGAATTGTCGGTTCCCAAAGAAAATTGATTTGATTCGGAACCGAATTCAAGAGTTCCGAAATGAACGCCGAGTGCAGCGATTGTATCATTTGATGGCATCTCAACCGCCGATTCAGGGATTTTAGAGGTTCGGCTGTGTTTGAGTCGCGATCCCTTATTAGTTAGACTTGAGGTCTGAGCGTTAGTCAACGAATCTAAGTCTTGTTCATTAGTGGACAATAAGTCAGAAGCGGTTGAATTATAAGTGGCCGAAGAGGTCAAACCAACCAACGATTTAATGCTTTCCGTCGCCTCTTTATTATAACTTAAAGAGTACTGATTCAAAGTTGGTGTTTGTCCGCCACTCGACTGTTGTATTTGTTGAAGGAGTGTCTGTCCGGCGACGTTCGTCACATTCGGGTTTCGAGATATGTTTGCAGACAATAATGAACTCATTGATGGCTGACTGGATTCTACGCTCGATTTCGCCATAAATTGAGATATATTTTGGGTCTGAGAAGAACCCAAATTTGAAGACATACTCTCTCTGACATCAATTTCTTCTTTTTCGGATATTTTAGTGCTCGGAGTAAACACTTTGGTTTCCATATGCTTTTGTTATTCAATTATAAACATTAGAATACAATTTAAAGAAAAGAAAGGCTTACATTTGGTTCCCAATCTTCTTCACTCCAGTCTTCGTTGGCCGCGATGTCAGACCAGTTGCCGACAGTCATAGTATTGCAATCGGAAGAGAGTGTCGTTTTATTTGACGTCTGGTCGGCAGTACTGTTAGTCCAGGTATCGATAGAATTGGGAAACCCGTCATTGTTTTGAAGGCCCCGATTCTGGAATGTGCGGGAACCCCGACCAGCAGACTCTCTAAAAGCCCCTCTATTGCCACCCCGACCTGAACCTCCTCTACCCCTTCCTCTTCTGTCATTCCTTCTATTGGGACCGGAATCAGAAGATTTAAAATTGGGCTGTTGTGCAGAACTGCTAAATATATCGTTTTGGTCTTCCATTTCATTTTTATCACCAGAAGTTCGATTCGTTTCTTTTGGTTTTCTCTGTCCTTTGTTTGCGAGGGCAGCCCTTTGAAGACGAGGCGGTCCTCCGCCACGACTACCAATTCGATTCACTTTTTCTGATTTGTTGACATTTGATTTCGATTCCTTATCGTTCTTTGTGTCCCGATTTGTATCCGGTTTTGAGTTTTCATCTCCGGTTTGAGGGACAGCACTTTTGGGGGGTTTCTTCTTTTTGCCGGTAGAGCGCCACTGACTGTCGGCACCGCTCTCGCCCTCTAAGATCATATCAATGGCTTTTGCCATATCATTGTCACAATCGTGAAGAGCGACGACGGCATCGTCTCGTGAGGCACCGGTCAGTTCAATGATTTGCTCGATTTTAGCCTTCAATTCGTTGTCATCCATCTTATCGTTCATCAGATTTGCGATACGGATCTGTTCCGCCGTTGGCTTTCATTTTAAAAAACAAATAAATTTATTGAAATCAAATAAAACATTAAAAACCTGTAATTTTGGGTCGGATTTCAATTTGTCTGTCGAGTGATTCGTTTGAAGATTTGACTCATTATTTGTGGTATTGTTTGTCACACAATTACTTTTGTTTGAAGTCATTTTTCTATCTTTTGGAGTCTTCTTCTGAAGACTTCCTCCACTGTTGACCACAACAGAAGTCATAATTTGATTAACGGGTGAATTGTTTTGTGATTACTTCAAACAAAACGGATTTATTTACAATTATTTGGAACACTATTTACAAATAAAAGTCCAATCGATTAAACCTATAATAAAAACAAATTTAAAAATACATTTATTTATGATTTAATCAAATTAGAGATTAAATTAATCGACGATTAAATCAAAATTAAATGAATGACTAATCAAATGATACGAAAAGTGTTTATAAATGAATGGAAACGAAATGCATTTCACACGAAATGCGCGTCACTTCAGTTCACAAACAAAGGAATCACTCTTTTGACTAATCATTCATTTAATGTCGACATTCAAAGAGACGACAATTAAAGACAACATTAAGAAGACCTAAATCTCGTTCTAATAATTGATTTAAAATAATAATTTAAATAAATTAGTGGTTAAAAAGGATTACCATTTAATATAATTTATAAATTATTTGAGCAAAAATGCTATAAAACACATAAAACACATGAATGACGTCCAACAATGTGTTGGCTCTCAATCGTTGAACTGTTGTCGAAGTGTCGACACATTGACTCCACTTTAGAGCCAACCCTTCACTCATCCAATCGTTTATTTCAAAACAAGTTTAAAACGGACTCAAACTTTAAAAACAAATCAATGTTTTAATCATTTGTGGGAAAGAGTTAACTCTTTTGGCGCAAATGACTCACGAATTTAATTCATATTTAAATAACTTATTATTTGTTTGAATATTAGAAATGAGTAGAACTCCAACCGATTCAAATGAAAGCCTTTCTATTTATGAAACGCCACTCAACTCACCATCAAATGAATCCCTTTTAAACTCAACTCGAATCGATTCTTCTCTTTTTAGTAATACTTCACCCAATACTCAACCAATGGATGTCTTAGACTTTGGTCACTCTTTCGAATCAATTCCGACCTCAAACGCAACCGAATCGACGTTAAGACAAACGGTTTGTCGAATAAACAGTGAATGCAATGAAGGAACCGTTTATTGGTCTTCTAATATACCAAAGAATCACTTACTTGACTCAAATACTGATCTCTACTCTTTGTGGGCACTAAATATACGCGAACTCGAGAACCAAGAATTAGAGTTGATTTCAGTGGAACAACAGATCCAATCTTTAAGTATTAAATGTCGATCTATTCGTGAGAAAATGTCTGCCAATACTAATGCCATCCATTCTATTATCAATGAATTGCTTCCAAAAAAGAAACAAATGTCACAAAAGGAAACTCAAACCGATTTCGAAGACAATCAGTCGGTTCCGCACACTTTGAAGTCAAATAAGTCAACAGTAAAGAGTCAAAACTTGACTCAAAAGTCTTCAGTGCCTTCTTTTAACTCAAATATATTATCGGAACCAAAAAATTTAATTAAAACTATTTTATATGAAAAACATTTTAATGTGAGTTTTATTTAGTTTTTTTATTTTATTATTAAAATAATCAAAATTAGAAACGAATTAAAGTAAAAACAATTTCTAAATTTTATAGGAATTATCAGAAGATATGAAGAATGGGTTGAGTCGATTGCCAGCAATGGTTAAGGGATATCTGACTCGACGGCTCATGAAAACTGATAAAGTGTTGCTTCATATCAATACAATTCGAGACACGACTCAACTTTTGTCCGATTATTCCAAGCCTTCAAAGAAAGTAACGGTCGAAGACTTGGATTTTCACAAACGTTTAATGATTCAGTTGGAGAACAGTTGTCATCATTTCTACGATATTTTCTTTAATTATTCGAAGTCATCGCAAATGATTTTAATTCAAAATTCTCGTCAACACATTCTGGAGCGACACTACCGGACAGTCTCTGCTCTGTCCACTTGCAGTTATATGGAGGCCAGTTTCAGAAATAAGGACTCCCCCCGAAAAAGTGATGTCTCGTCTGTTACTAAAAAAATTATTCAAAGAAAGGCACAAAAATCGAATGCAAACGGATCCCAATCCAATAGCCATTCATTTTCTAAAAATCATAAGTAATTCAAAAGTTTTGTCTTTCAGTTTATAAAATAGTTTTTTATTTATTGGTACAGTTCTTCCCTCAAACGTCGGTCTTCGGGTTCAGTGAAAGTTAGCGGTAATACATCCGTTCGTCGCACTCAACAAAAAAGAGCCAATAATTCTGAATCAAACAAAAAAAGAGCTAATTTTGAATAGATTTTACTCAATATTTTTAAATTCATTTTTTAAACCAAAGATATACTATATTTTATTGAATTTGTACTTGTTAATATAGCTAATATGTTTTTATTACAAAATATTATATTTTAATCATTTAATACATTTGAAATCTTATTTCAGAAATTTTATCGAACCATAATTTTAATGTAATAGATATGGTAAATGAGCAAGTTCATCAATTGTTCATTTGTGTTTCTAGTCTTAATTGTTGTCAATTCATGGATTTCGATGAAACAATTTTTTAAAATGAAAACTGCGATCAGATTTTGATTTGAAATTATGGTTTCGAATAAATTTTGAGTCAATTTTTCAAATAAAATTTAAATCGTTTCAAATCTTTTAATAATAGTTTTGTATCTTTTTTAATGAATATTATTTTTTGATTAAAAAATTTAAAGAAAACTTTTTAAAACAATTTGTTTTTAATCTAAACTTTTATGGTTTTAAAGAAGAAAATCGCTGTTTATTTGTTTATTGTTTGTGAAATGAGGAGTCAATATACAGTCTATGCTCGATTTCACCAAAAGCTCGATTATAACCAGATATTTTTTAAGAACCGGCCGCTCATATGATACTCATAGTGTTAAGTGCCCTCAATTTAGCCTAATTTGATTTAACCAGAATCTCGATATAACTAGATTCAATTTGAGTACAACCCATATAATCACTTTTGATATAACCAGAAATATGTAGAAAACTGTAAAATTACACTTTTAAGTTACAAATTTCAATGAAAAATATTGTTTTCAATGAAATTTTTTTTGAGTAATATTTTAAGTTTAAATTTGATTACTCTTTCACTCGAGTATCGGGTCTTAAAGTTTTATTGTATGTAAAGTATTGTGAATAAAATATGAATGTATTGGAGCAAACTTGAAATATGAATAAAATTATCTAGCTAAAATCTATCAAGTATAAGTAACAAGATGAATATGTAAGTTTATTAATAAGAAAATATGAAAATATAAAAATATTATTCATTTAAGTCTTAGGTTAAAACCAGAAATGTTCAAAAGTTTATGAAAATTAAGATGAATCTTTAATAAAATTAGCTTGTTAACAAGTACGTATGTATTATTCTAAACTTTTGGGAAACATTTCAATAATATCTTATTAATGAGAAATAACCCTGTTTAATTTTAAATGGATATATATGAAAGATTTAAAAAGTCTGTTACAATGATGTTTGTTTAAAAATTGTTATTTAAAATAAATAAATTTTAATAAATTATATGGATATTTATTTATTGAAAATATTTAGCACTTTCCTTTTATAAACTATATATTTTAATCGTCATAAACTTTTGAACATTTCTATTTAAAACTTACTCGAAATAATTCATATTTTACACACAAATAATTATATTCTTTTCAAAATAAAACATTAAAACCAGATATTCGAGTGGACAAGTATTCATTCGCAAAAATTAATTAACAAATTAAATAACAATTTATATAATCATCTTTAAGCGCAAAAAAACAATCGAAAATAAATGACTATTTAATCCCATTAAATTAATTATAATTTTTGCTATTGAAATCTATGCTATCTTGATTTAACCAGATTTCGATTTAACCAGATTATTTTCTAAGCAGCATCAATCTGATTATATCGAGCATGAACTGTAATTGAATTTTCTTAAAAAATAATTTTAAGTTATAAAATTTTAATATCAGAAATGGCCAATAGAGAGGGTATCTCAAAATGCCCCTTGGAGCGACCAATTTCCCAATAAATAACCTTCCTATAACATTCAAACTAAGGGGTCAAAGGGAGTCCTAATCCCTGCGGAAGTACAGTAAATTCCTACCGACTTTACGCCTGACCCTGTATTATTACTACGTTCAAAAAGTTTGTTTCAAAATAAAAATGAGTTCATTTTAAAACAGTTAGAGATATTTTGATTCTGTAAAAAGCACGAATGATATCCACTTACGTGTGGTTTTAAGACCAATTTAAAATTTTTATAAAGTCACGT
>JAQFZM010000140.1:0-49625 GCA_034695785.1 Galumna obvia
CAGATTGTTATTTCCTCGACTGTATATATTTTACAGTTCTTTTATGAATAGATTTCAAGAAATGTGTTTCAAATAAAATCAATTTTTCATTTTACAAAATCCAGTACTTTTTCATATCATTAATGAGTCATTACTACCGTAAAGTATTGTAGATACCCCGCCCGCGTGTATATCCCGCACCACTCAATTTATAACAATTTTTACAAACTTTTGGTAACCATAGATAACCCGCACCCTATGTATAACCTGCAGATAAAAATACCTTATGATCAGTTTAAGCAAGTCTCTGAAGATTTAGTTCATTCAATGTCCTCAACAGCAATAATTGATGGTTTGAGTCGTCTGAAAGCGGTTCCGAAAATGACTTTAAAGGTTTTAATTATTAAATAAATGTCTAATTTTCAAAAATTATCAAAATTGAGGTCTTAAATAAATAAGTTTTAACTTTTTATATTAGTGTATAACCCGCACCCCATAGATAACCCGCACCCCATAGATAACCCGCACACAATATTTTTGGCCTAAAATCCCCAACTTTCTTAGATAACCCGCGGGGTATCTACAAGACTTTAGGGTAATATCAAAGACTCTTTCAGGTTAGACCAAATCAAGTACTTATGATCACTCTATCGGCTACTTTTGTCACCAAATAGACAAATGACTTACTTGTTAGGGTTGAATGGGTTGAACTCATCAATTTGATAGTAAACTAAGTAATTGTACCATAATTGGTACAATTGTATTCACCAGTTTAATCAATAGTTTACTCAACAACTTTTTTCCGGTTCTAAGTTAAAAATAAGAATCAAACACCTTTCCTCCAAAGACACCTATTTAAATAATCTTGGTCTCTTTGGAAGGTTTCATAGAATTGATTGGTAAAATTATTTTGGGCTAATGGCCATCTGTTCCGTAAAACTGGACAAATTAGTGTAAAAAGCTTTAAAGTAAGATAAATAATGCAATAAATGGTCATTTTATGGGAACAGATGGCCATTAGCTGTACTTTAATTTAATTTATTTTCAAATTGTATTTAAATATTGTTTTAAGAAATCAAATGAATTATAATTTAAGAAAAGGTGTGATTATTTTGGTGTTGATTTAATGCTTTTTGAGTTTTAAATGCTAGTTCACATCCGGGCCAATCACAAACCAGTGTCTCTTTAGTATGAACTGTATTGTTATGTCTTCTCAACTCTTGTCTGGTGGCAAAACCTTTACCGCAATCATCAACAGCACAAACGTATGGCTTCTCTCCGGTGTGTCGTCTCAAGTGGTCAGTCAAGTGTTGACGAGTTCTGCACTGAAAACCGCAGTCGTCGTAATCGCATTTGTATTGCTTCGAGTGATCGTCATTTAAATGATTTGATAACAGTTTCTGTGACACAAACTTTGCTCTACATTTGCCTTTTGAACAGATAAAGAGTCCGTCCCTGTCGTGAACTGATCGCAAATGTGTCTCCACTTTGGGTTTGGAAACTGAAACGTATTGACAGTCACTCCAATTGCATCGATAGCCAAACACTTGTGAATTGTCTGCCATTCGGACCACTTCTCATAAATGATAACAAATTTAGTAAAAATGAGACACAAATTTGATTCAAACCTAAAATTGAGGAATTCTTGGGATCCCTTTCAGTGACAACCATTCCTTCCTCTTCTAAAACGCGATCACTTTCTGACAAAAACTTAAAGTTTGACTTTTTCTCCATTTGTTGTTCATTGTCCTCAACTAAAGAGTCGTCTTCTTCTTCTTCTTCTTCATAGTCTTCATCTCTTCTATTATGTCTTCGAAGTCTTCTATCATTTAATTTAATTTGTTTTCTTAATTCAAGAGTTTTTCTGTTTTCAGTGTTAATGGTTTTGATCTCTTCTTCGATGAATTTAAATTCATCCTCCAATTCACTAAATCTTTGTCTCAATTCTATGTCTTCATTGGAATCACTTTCACTGCAAATACTTTTCAATAAATATCTGTATTTTTGCAAAACATTAAAATATTTTTTATTTAGAGAAAACTCATCGATTAATCTCTGGTTTTCATCAAACAATTCATGGAAAATATCATTGACTACAACTTCTGACATTCTCCTAAATGAACATGATCATATAAAGTAATGAAAGGTAATATTTTTTTAAAATTTAATTAAAGTAATTAAAAATTTAATTATTTTTGTCAAACAAATGGCTTTAAAAGTATTTACTGTTTGTAAACAATTTGTAAATTCGTTTCTATAGAAACTAATTTAAGTTTCATTCATATAATACGTTATAAACAATACTTTCTCTAAAACTTTTTCAAAACTCAAACAACTTTTCAAACAAAAGGAATTAAATCCTAAAATAATAAATTAATTAAACAAAAAGATTTCCTTTCCTTTAATAAACTAATATTTTTTTATATTTCCAAAAAGGATTGATTTCTAAATGAGTTTTTGTTACTTTCTTTACTCACTTTTGTTTCTCAACAGTTGAACTGTTCTTTTCATAGAATTTTATTCAAAAGAAATAATAATTTGTTTTAAAAAAGATTTATTTGAAAATTACATTAAAATCATTTTTCTTTTATTTGTGGTGAAGAATAAATCTAAGTTTTATGACAGACCTTAAGCTTAACAATACTGTAAATCCGGTCTTTTGAGATATCTGTCCTTCTCCTCAATAAGAAGTTTTGTTTCTCTATTTTCTTCTTTTCTTTTAACATATTTTATTAAAACATTTATTTTGCATAAAAAATAACATCAAAAATATATGGAAAATAATTTTTTAGTATATTTTAAAACTAAACTTTGATATTTGAACGCTTTTTAATTCAGTTTTTGCTTTTTGTATAAAAGTTATGTTTTATTCAAAGTTTAATTCAAATTTGATATCATTTTTGATTTTAATACAATTATTGTTTGAAATCGAAGCCTTCTTTACGATAACAGAATTGGGTACTTTAATTCGAGCCAAAAAACTTTTGTTAAGAGAATTACCGACTATTTTAAACCAAGATTACAGTCCCAGACAACAACCTTTTGGAAGGAGACAACAGCCATTTGAAGTGAGATATCCTCCAATTGCCAGATATGAGAGACAACTTCAAGATTCTAATGAAAGAGTTAACACCAAAGATGTAAATGTTGTGAACGGTTTGTTTGACTCGAAATCATTGATGTCTTTGATTGGACTCAAACAGAAAGTGGTCGCAAATATAGCTCTTCTCATAAGACGTTTGATCGATGAGATTGTTCTCACTTTACGACTAATTTTAAGAGTTTTTACAACTCCTCTAAAGTCTGATAATCCAATAAATTCTTTAAACCCGGAGCCAAATATCAATAAAGATTTATAAATAATATCTATATTTTAATAAAAGTTTAATCATGTTCATTTTTTAAAAGTTATATTGTATTTTTATTATTAAATACATTTAAATTCATTTTTTAATTATTGATATTTTTATAAATTAAAACTTTAATATAAAAATTAGTTAAGTTACTTATATAGTCTAGTAAACGTATCAAACTAAGATTTTAATAAATTAATATTATTATTATTATTATTAATTGCTAACATTAACATTCAAACATTTTTGCTTTAAAAACTTTTAAAAACCTTGATAATATTAGTAAAATATCTAAAAAATAAATGGAAATTGGAGAAAATTATTCTCTACCTTGTTAGTTTTTAAATCAGATCTAAGATAATCTATAGTTGAGATAAGAAATTGAAAAAAGAGTTAGTGTTCAATATATAACTCTTTTTCATGACTTTCTCAATATGTGGGACAGAGTTGTAATAAAATGTAATAAAATTTGTTTAAACACATTTGTGAAGGTTTTCACTAATTTATGGACGAATAGATTGAAGGGATGAATCACAATGAAGTGTAAATCAGATAAAGAATTATCTCTTTGAGATCATACCTCATATGACAGAAGAAGATTTTGATTGACTTTTGATTTACTCATTTTTCATTGAATTTTATGGTAACTAACCATAACTGCGAGAGGAATGTGTGGGGGAATAACCAAAAATTCAACTTTTTCTTCATTATTCATTTTCGATAGACTTAATCTCAATTGATCCTGCTTATTACGTCATTAAATAGTTGCACTTTTATCAATTAAAAGCAACAAATATTTAGTTTGAGAAAGTAACAATCTTTCATCATGACTAGAGCAAAGCTAACTTGTTCAATTGTGAAATAGTTTAACATTAAGAATGGCATTCAGTAATAATCAGATATGAAAATCGTGTCTCTGAATGACAGTTAGGAATGGATTTTTCAAACATACATTTCTATTATTACTAATAATAGAAATCCCTCACTAGGATAAAGTGACCCTGATCAAAACCAATGATAAGCTCATTTAATAACTTTTTTTGTGTGAATCTCTGTTGAGTTCGCTTTTAATCCATTCAATTAAGTGATTATTAGTTTTAATTCAATTCTTGTGATAAATGTCAGAATACTTACGAAATCATAACAATAATCGAAACAATTATTATATAAACTTTTGTCAAATGATTTCATTTTTTTATTTGAATCATTTGAATAATTTTCACTTTAATCTAGTATTGAGTCGATTCTGTTTTCTTTATGAATGGAGCAAAACATTGACACCACTTTTCAAATCGGAGACACTTTAATAAACAAAAATAATATTATTTTAAATAAAAGTAGTGATTGTCTCAAACAAAGAGATTCTGACACTGAATCCGAAGAGTCCTCTGAAGTGAATATATCAAAGTTTGATAAATATGTTTACACTTTTTTGCTCTGTTATGCAAACTTAACTTATGTAAGTTTATTGTTGTTCTTATACTAGATCAAACTCAATAATTGAACGTGACTATTTATTAATTAAATGTTTAAAAACAATTTTATGTTAAATGGATTCAATCATTTAACTTAAATTTAGTTTTAACAAGATAAATTTAAAAATATTTACCAACTTAATTTAGATTAATTGTTTTAGTTATATGATATCAGATTATTTAAACTATTGAAACATTAATAATTAATCTAGTTTAACTAATAATTAATTTAATGAAATTTGAATGAAAGGGCATTTCGTTGACATGTATGGCACCGGCATTACTCGACTTCACATGTGTTTTAGATGTTGAGGCAGAATTGGTAACCCATTACTACACACTGTTCGCTGTGGGCACAATCATAGGCTCGTGTTGTCAGTCAAAGATTGTTCTCATTTCAAACTATTAATTATTTTCTTTGTTTTAAAAACAGTTGGATTTCTCTTCAAATATGTGAACCGACAATTAATTCTGGTTATATCCCTTATACTTTATGGTGTGGTTACAGCACTTTTACCGATTTCACCCGATTTCATAGTATTCTACATATTTGGCCTCATTGGAGGTATGGGTGCCGGCACTCTAGACATCGTTCAGACCGTTTGGATTATTGAAATGTGGGTCCATAAAAGTGGTTCAATACTACAATTATCTGAATTCTCATTTGGTTTGGGACTAATCATAGGCCCAATTATGGTCGAACCCTTTGTTTTTAGTAATACAATCTTTTAAAATTTTTAAGACCAAGGTTACCTTAGCAAGTTGCTTAAATATTTCATTTAAAAATATATAAAAAAAGTATTAAAAATGCAAAAAATATTTAACCTAGGATAAATTATAATCATTTTAAAAGTAAAATATACTATAAATTCAATAATATTTAAGATATCTTGTTAATACCTTGGCAATGATTCTTATAAATAGATTATTAATTGTTTTATAATTAACTAAAAGGTGACATAAATTGTACTGAACCTGATTTTATGACGAACACGACTTATACAATGAGTTATTACAGTCACAAATTGATTCCACCCTTTCTGACCAGTGGTGCCCTTCAAGTGTTTGGAGGCGTTCTATTGTCGATCATGTTTTTAACGCACAAATATTTTCCTGACTCTAAGGAAGAGGAGAAAGAAGTGATTGAAAAGGAGATCGAAGAAGTACTGAAACCTATTGAGAAATTGTATCACAGAAGATATACCGTACAAGTTCTTGAAAATAAACCAGAGTCTAGAATGAGTTCATTGAAACGAAGGGATATTATGGTACCTAGATACTCTATCCAAGTTATGGGCAACAAGAAGTTCACTGAACCATTACGTCATAGAAACTCAACAAGGTACTACACCGTTCCTATAAGGCGTAGATTTTCCTCTTTTCAAATGTTGGATCAGTTGCCAACAGTGTCTAACAAATTGCCAAGAAAGACAGTAATTGGTCTAGGTGCTGTCTGTTTTGCCACAGCTATTGTGAGTGAGGCCGCTTTTATAGACTTTTCTCCCACATTCTTCCATGTTTATGCTCACATTAATGGTGAGATAATATATCAATTAAAAATTCTAATTACATTTAAAATATAATTGAATCTTGCTAAATCTTAATCTTTTCTAAATGAATAGCATCGAAGACCGCCATATTATTATCTGTGATGACTGCCTCTTATACTCTAAACCGAGCCCTCAATATATTCGTTGCAATTCGTGTTCGCCCGCAATATATAATGATATTTCATTACGTGATTATTTATGCGGCCCTTATTATACTATTCTTTGCTAATAAAAGTGAAATCATTGTATGGATTGGAAATATACTCTTCGGTAAGTATTTGATCTCATTTTCTAAACTTCTAATAATTTATACAATTTTGATGAGTAATTCCATCTTATGTTCAATTTTTGCATATTTTTATGAGTTAAATGTTTTTGATTTAAAAATCCTAGAAGTAGAACATGCACATTTTTACAATAATGAATCTTTGATTTGTAGTTAAGTTAATTAATTTGAGTATAACTTTTAGATAAATTTAAGTCATTTTTATTCGTTTTCTAACTATTTATGTATACAATAATTGACAAAAGAGTTTTGTCTAAATTAAATCTGACTGAATAAAAATAAAAGATTTCCTTAAAATCCCAACTATGAAATTTCCTTATCATTATTAACATATTAAAAAATTAGTATCTAGTATATTTTTTCTTAAAATGAATTATGTTTACTCTGAACTCAGATATTAAATTAAATAAAATATTTCATATATTTTAATGTCATTTAAGACCAAAATTGATTCGATACATGTATTTTTATCAATCTTTTCACTATTCCTACCAGTTTAGGCAAAAATAAGCTTGAAAGTTAAAAATTTTGAAAATCTAAATTGATCTGTCCAAAAATAATTTGAGCAATTTTGTTTCAAGATCAATTTGTCTCTTATTATATCTCATTTGAAAAATACAAATCTTAAATAATTGTAGAGTCAATGATCCACTTAATTAAGTAATCGCTGATTACTAATCGGCAAATCAAAAATAAAGTATACATATAAATGCAGGGATGGCGAAAGGTCGAGGCTCTAGTGGAGGGTATTAGGGTAGGTTATTTTTTCAATGACCTCAAAAACGTCTATTTTGCACTATTAAGCTTTTTATTGCTATTTTAGGCTATTTAAAGGCTATTAAGTATTATAAATATCATTTATACATGCTACTTCACTCAAAAAGCTATATTTTGCCAATTTTTCAGTGAAAAATTAATTTTTTAGGTAAAATTTTTTATCAAATATCAATTTTGATAAGAAATTTCAATTTAAACGATTTTTAGCTCAAAATATTGTCAAAATTTTCTTTAAATATTTGCCAATTTTTTCTACAACTTTTACAAAATCGGGGCCGGCGCGAAGCCCCAATTTTCTAAGGGGGGTCCTATTTCTGATTTTTTCTAGGGGAGGTATTTTGCCAATTTTGGCCTCCTAAGGGGTAGATATTCCGGAATACCCTCTTTCGCCATCCCTGATAAATGTATATCCATTAGTTAATAATACGGTCATAATTTGCATTGTTATAAACATAGCAATTAGCATAGATTTTCAATAGGAAATGTAAAAAAAATAAGTTAGGTACTTAATTAAATCGATCAAATGTATGTTATCTCACAATTTAATGAAAAGATATTATTTTATAATATTTTTAGATTTAGTAGACGTAATATAAATAGAATTAAAGTTTTAGATATACACTCGAATGCAAAACCCAATTTAACTGATTTTTGGCTATAAAATCTCTCCCATAAGCTAGATCCAATTTATTTTTTAATTGCAATTATTGTTTTATCTATCATTTATATATTTTAAAAATTATCACATTAGCTTGATTATCTTTAACAATATTGCATAAAATGGCTAAACATGTATAATTCAAAAATTGATTTATATCTCATTTTAAACTGCAGTAACTGCACAATTATAAGACTTACCGATTATAAGACATTTGTATTACACCGTTATTATCCATATATTTTAAACCCCAAACTACTTCAATATAGTTCAAACTTACATTATTATCCTTGCAAGTTATAATCCCTAAAATTCTCTGCAATTACTGAAGTCTTATAATTGTGTATTGACTGTACATTAAAAATACCGATTTTGGGATTTTTTGATTATCTCAAAAAATGAAAAAATAATCAATAGAAATCGATAAATTTTTGAAATTTTCTTGGGCATTTTAGACCAAATTATCAAGCCAATTTTATTGAAATATATATTAGGATCATAAGTTCTATAAGTTATATAAAAAGCCGTCCACTTTTAGGCGGTATTTACTCTCATCCTTCTACCGGTCAATTTTCGATCTCCCGGGATCGGCAAAGTTTTTAACTGCAAAAATTGTTTTTCCGTAAAGTGTGTCAGAGCTAGTATTTATATACAACCCCCCCCCCCCTATTGGCCATGTCTGATGTTTAGCCAATGTTTTATGCAATTTTGTTAAAAATAATCAAGCTAATGTAATAATTTTTTAAAATATGTAATTGATAGACAAAACTATAGTTGCAGTTTAAAAAAATAAATTTGACATAATTTAATGGAGAGATTTTATAGCAAAAAATAATTAAAGTTGGTTTTGCATTCGAGTGTATTTCATTAAAATTATATTCTAATCGTAAGTTATATTATTTAGGAATAGGAATAGCGCCGTTCTGGTCGGCCACCTTTTCACACATTGAAAACTACTTTGAAATAACGGATAGAGTGGGAACCATATATGTATTGCTTTTGGGAATCTTAGAAATGATCACTCAGTTCATTGAAGGACCATTTCTTGATAGCCATCCAGAGGTTCTTCTCTACTACTGTTTCGCCGCCATATCCACGAGTTTTATCTCTTTTGTTATAATAAGAATTATTGTCTTCCGATATAACAGAAGTTCGCCATCAGTTGACAATTCTTTGGCCAATTCCAAGAATAATAGCCATCTCGTTCTAGAAGATACTGTTACAAGAATCTGATTTTTATATTAACATAAGCAAGGTTATTTAATGGAATTCATTCAACTACAATATAATTATCCTTGTTACAAAATATAATTATGCTTTCGTTTCATTATAAGAAATAACTCGCAATACATGTATTAATAATATTAATAATCACTGATTTTCATTAATACGAAATACTATTTATTCTTGTTAATAATTTATGATACATTCATTTATTAGCAAGCAACTTTATTTTAAATTCGTATTAAACATCAAATAATTTTGTCATTAAATCTATTCGTTTAAACATTGTTTTCATATCCGATGTTCTATAATAACCTTCAAAATAATGTACAAAACTTTTATTAAATTAATATTAAATTGAATTTTGGACACAAAATATCTATATTTATATATTAAAATAATTTATATCAGAGAAAAATTTATCATTTAAACTAACAAAATGTTCAGGAATAGGACAGTTTGTTCAAGAATAGTACCGTTTACTTTGAAAACTTTAATTCAATTAAACAAATTTTATAAAATTTTCCACAAAAAAAGTATTCAAACAAAAAAATTCAAGTAATTGACTGAATATTTTAATTATTTTATTTTCATTATTTAATAAACCGTTTTTTAATTAACATAAAATTATTCTAAACTTGAATAAGATTTTAATCTCTTTAAAATTTAAAATCTATACTTGATCATTGATTTTATTCTTCAATGAAATATCGATCAAAATATCAAAATCTAATTAACAAATAATAAATTTTCCTCTGAATTCCTTATCATTTATTATTGATATCATTTTATTAGCCATAGATGTATTAGGGATGGTTAAAATGGAGTTAACTAGTACAATTTGAACCATAACCAGGAAAAGATTAAAATATAAATTTTTTGGGGAATTTTAGAAATTTTCAAATCAGTTAACATTAAACATAATTACTAATAATTAAGTCTCTTAAGGGAAAGACTTAAAATCTTGTGCCACCTCTTAAGCTTCACTGAATAAAAGTCATTTCATTTATTTGTATTGAATGTAGTGGTAAAGGGATTAGTTGTCCCCCAATTCATTGGTTCAAAGCAATACCCAAATAATAAATACGGTATTTGTTTATCGAAAGAATAATTCAAATATTTGTTAAAACAAAGAATTGAGAATTTATGACAAAAGTTTCTCCGATACTATTATTTTGATTAAAAGTGAGAACAGAAGCCACGCCTAAAGGCAGAAACGGGATTAGCCTTACAGTTGTGTACAGTTGTTGGCAAACCATTTGACTGACAACACACAAACTCTGGTTATCTTTTCTATCGATCTCTTCAGTAATGTTTGAAATGAAACTCATCTAAAAAGTTTGAACTTCAATTTTCCTTGATCACACATGAATTTCTACTATACAGACAACAATTCTGATCAGTTTTACAGAATCGACACAGAATTTGCTTTCGTATGGACCGGAGAACTCGGATGAAGTGAGTATTACTTTCTTTATTAACATAGCATGATCATTTCCAACTCTATATTTAAACTCTCTTTTATTTTTAAATTATTTTCTTTTATAAAATTAAAAATTTAAATGAATTTAATATTCATAAAGTTATCAAGTTTAATTTATTTTAAAATTATCTTTTTAGTTAGTTTAGATTTCTTTATTTGAAAATTATTATCATGGTAAATAACTTAATTTAAAAATTAAACTAGTAATTTAATTAGATTGATGAAACCGAAAAATGATACAGATTGAATAAAAGGTGAATAAAAGAAGGCTAATATTCATGAATAATAGCGCGATGTTTATAATTGGATATAATTGAAATCACGCCACCGGATAGAGAGCTTTCATAACACAAGGCAGAGGACAGGTAATTATAGGCTGCGCCCAAACCATCCATTAACTTTCCTCTAGTTTTCCACAAAACTTTACTGACTTATATTCATTTCGACTTCTGTTGAATATTTAGAACAAATTCCGCTATAATTTTGAGACCACTCTATGAATGTTTAAATTCATTGCAAATAAAAAACAAATTCATTTTCAGGAAAAAAAACATAAACTAATTTTCATTGACTTATCTTTTTATCGATTAATAATATTTTCCTTTTTATTTACCTAATTATTGGAACATTATTAAAGAGAACTTGAACATCACCTTGGTTTACTTTAATTTAGAATATATAGGGGATTGTATGCCTTTTCCAAGAAATTTTAGGACTAAAAGTACTATAATATGTGAGGAATTTCCCAAACAATAGAAGTATTGCAATTTGCAAACAAGTCTAGCAATACATCTACACTCAAACTGTAAACTCAGCAGAAACTGTAAGAGTGTATAAACTGTACTAAATCTATATTTGGAATCTCAATAGAAAATTATAAATACACTGTAAGTACACTAGTACATTTTTTTATATTAATAAACTATCATTTAATATATATATAATCAGTTCTCATATCAGTTTAAAATCGATTAAACCTTAGACATCCTGTTTTAGAAGTAATCGGGGAATTTTTTCTGATGTAATCAATTGAAAGACTGACTTCAGATAAAAAGTGTTCTTTGTTTGAGCGGCAAATATTCCAAACATTTTTTATTCAAAGTATAAAGTTTATACTCTAATCGATGAATTTATTCAATAAACTGATTATATTTTTAATCAATAGGTTTATTCAAAATCGTTACTCATATTTAAACAGAATTTAATGATTCATTTTGTTATAAAACTTCTGAATTTACATCGAAAACAATGATTATATAAAAGTTAGGGAAAGTGATCTCCACTTAAGTACGAGTAAAACAAACTCTTGATCTTCTATTTAAGCCTTGAATTAATAGATAAAACAATTGATTATCAATTAGTTCATTCAAATCTCATAGTAAACATTAATTGAATAGTTTTCAATGTTAGTTAAACTTAATAAATTTAAATTAATTATTTATTTGCTCATGCTAAAATTATCAATTTTTTTGGGAAAATATGTAAAATACTTTTTTTTAGATTATTATTAATTCCAATCAATTTTAATATTTTTATTTTTGTTTTATTTTAGGTTTAAATTAATTCCGATTCGGTTTCTATTAATCGTAACGATTATAGTAGTGGTCAGTATATCTTCACTCCAGTCTTTGCCCACTAAAAGAATTTTGAGACGAAATAAGAGGGGTTTTGCTTCGTTAAAATGTACGGGTGTTCACGATATGACCAAATTTGCAAACTTAGACCACGTCTGCGAAGAGTGCTATCAATTATATCGTGATAATAATCTTCATAAACTTTGCAGGTATTATTAATTTTATTCTTTTGTTTCCAAATAATAATTTTAATAACTATTACTATCAGTTAAAAACAGTTTAAGTTTTTACTTAATTTAATTTAAAGAAAAAAAATCTGCTTTTTATAGAATATTCTTAAAAGTAATTCTAAATAGGAAGTCGATAAAGTACTATTTAAAAATTTAAGATATCATGATATTTATCTTGGTAAACTGAACAAAAATATTTAAAAAAATTTGTGCGAATGACACTCCTTCACTCGTATATCGGATCTTAAAATTTGTTATTATACAAAGTATTTGTGAATAAGATATGAATGAGTTAGAGTAAATGAGTAATGTTAGTAAAATTGTCAATAATGAATGAGTAACATGGTGAAAGTGTAAGCTTGAAATTGAATGACAAACTTATTTATTTTATTTATAGTTTAATATTTACTAGAATTCATTCATAGCTTTTTCACAAATATTTTGTATACAATCAAACTTTAAGACCCGATATTCGGGGAAGAAGTGGTCATTCGCACAAATTTGTTAAATAATTGTGTTCTGTGCACCAAGATTAATATCATGACTTCTGTAATTTCTTAATATAAAACTTTCTACTTTATTGACTTCCTATTAAGTATTATAATTTTTAAACTTTGATCGATATGTTATTAATAAAAGTTATTTTAGACACACTTTTACTTGAGAATAACAAGGTTATTTGATAAGATCTTTCAAATATAGAAAATTCCATAATTTTGGTTAAACTCTTAAATATCTGATTGGAATTAAAACATTTTTCGTTTCAAAATATTTTTGTTTTTCATATTTAAGTCAATATTTTTTTTCTCATTTAAAGAGAAGACTGTTTTCAAAACGAAATATTTGTCGGATGTGTTGACGCACTCCTCTTATCGCACGAACAGAAGAAACTAAAAGAAATGGTTAATCTTTTGAATGGAAAAAAGTGACTAAAACTTATCACCACTTTTTGTGGCCAACGATTACTTATATTTCCATTCAGGAAAGTTAAGAAGTATTGAAAAATACCTTGTTTGTTTTAAATTAATATTTAATTGATAATAATTATGTAATTTAATTAATTTTATCTCATAAAATGTGCACAAACTTTATTTACAAGTTTATTTTTTTAAATCAATAATAATTAATTATTATCTAATCTAATCTAACTATAATTATGTAGTTTTGATTAGATTAGCATGATGTTTTTATTATGAATCATAATTTATGATTATGTAATTTATATAATTAAACAAATATTTTATTGATTAAAATAAAATATTATTTTGAAAAAATAAGTTTTTATAATATTTAATAATTTGAATTTTATCTTGATCAGATAATGTAAATTTTTAAATTATCATTGATTATAATTTATAAAAGATGAAATCTATAAATAGTGTAATGTTAAACCTATAGACGGCGTCTCTGTTGACAGTATTACCGCCCAATTGTTTTGAGTCAAAAAAAATAAGACAGTTCTCTATAGTTCAGTATACCCGAAGAACAGGTGTGCTGATCGGCCTCTCCTTTCAATTGTTTGGTGTGTATCTCACAGGAAGTACAATAGCATTATTGTCTATTCCCCTCTCCTGTATGTTAGGGTCGGTAACTAATAGTGAGTTGAGTTCACTCTCGCATCACATATGCTCTCGAATTCACACGAGTTTTAGGACTGTATTTCCTATGCATTTCTCAACTTTTTGGATGCGATTCTGAGCATATATTCTGAGTGAAAAGTGAAAAATCTTTTATCAGTTTTCATGACTTTTTTGTGAATAAAGAAGTTTTAACGAAAACTTTTGATAATTTTGTGAAATTTTTAGTTTTAGAGTGATTTCTAAGTGTTTTCTACTTTAAGAAAGAATTACAAAGTTTTTAACCAAAAGGTAAACGAATTTGTTTTTTAATTAATTTTGTGTTAATTAATCGATAAAATTATCGTTTATTTTAATTAATTAGTAATTTGTAATGAAATAATTTATTAATTGTTTTATTAATCATTTGTAAACTAGTTTCTATTCATTGATTTAATTAATCTTTAATAAACTTTAATCTCAGTCTTACCCAAAACTAATAGATGAACATGATCAATCTAAATTTCGCCCAAACTTAGTAAAAAAAATGAGTGATTACTGAAAAAAATTTCATCTAATAATCAGTGATTATTAATGATTGTCATTGTAATTACCATGGTGAATTTCTGTTGACATTTCAACTCTATTCAGACAAAATATTTGAAATTAAATCACTTTTTAATTAAAATGCGAATCAATTTCCGCTCGAAAACAATTTTTATAACAATTGAAAAGAGAAAAGAATATATACTAGCTCAATCAAGCCTGTCATTAACATTTAGTACCTTGCTCACTGACAAATGTCATTCTGTTTGACATCTTTTCAGTGCATTTCAGTGACAGTTCATTCTTTTTTATTTATTTAAAACTATTAATTAATGATTGGAATTCATTAAAAATTAAATTTTATATTAATATTTTTTGAGGTAAAAATATATATAAATTAATAAAAGAAAGTATTGTTCTTGGTTAAAAATGAATTTCATACTAAAAAATGCGTAAAATAAGGAAAAATTTAAATTATTTCATAATTATTCAAATTTACGTAAAGAAACCCAAAGTTACGAAATTAGGGGACAATTGCCTACTGTAGGTAACCTTCAATAGTTTGTAAAAAGCGTCAAGGTAATATTGTTGAAGGGCTATTGATGCATGATAATCGAGAATAATACAGGCAAATTTAAATAATTAAACAGATGTTTCTTTGAATTCTCGCTATTTTTACCATAAAATAGAATGATGTCAGAACAGACAAAATATGACAGGTCACATCTGTGCTAATAAAATTAGCCTGATCAATCAAGTTAAACTATTTTTATACAGAAATTATTTCTTTTCAATTATTCCAGAAATGAATAAAAAGAAAAAAAGTATAGATAAGGAAAACTTAAATTTAAATATAAAATATTTTAAACACTTCTCAACACTCAATGAAAAAGTGATGATTGGCTTAAATTTCAGTATTTTATTTGACTCACAATTTAGGTCTGAAAATATTAATATTAAAATTAATATTATTAATATTTAGACATACATTTAGTTTGATCTATGAAATCACGATTTCTCAGTTTGGAAAATGTGCTTTTCTTATTGTACTCGTTATTAAGTGAAATATCAAATTGATTTTGTTGAGTTAACCATCAAGTTTTTCATCATTAATATCATCAACACAATTGTTATTAACTCTATTCCTGTTTTTCATAATCTATTCAATATTCAAATTGAAGTTTATTTTTCTTTTAGAGTTTAACTAATGATTGGCAGACAGTGTTGTCCAAAGGGTTGTCCAAAATGAGACCTCTTTTATATACAACAAAAAATAGAATTAATATAAAAAAATTCATAAATTATTCTTTGATATGTTGTCAGTCCATCCCCTGAACATCAGTGGAAACACAATTTTAATATTAAATCTTCAAATTATAATATTATTGATGATATCAATGGAGAAAATCAATCAAATGATAGTTTTATAACAATTTTACGTTTGATTACTGTATGTTTTGATTAATAGACTGCGAAAATTCAGTCTATAATTTGAATGAATGACCAAAAAAATTATTTTAAAACTTAGTTTTCATTAATTTCGGGCTAAAAAGGCATTCAGTTATATATAAATATAAAGAAGTATTACTTCTTTTTCTTTTGACATTTATTGACATATGCTTTGATTAAACTTTTAAATAAAACTATTATTTTTGAGCTCTTCTTCTCTTTTTATCGGTTCTCTTAGTTTTGTTTGTCTGCTATTTTCAGGTAATGTTCGTAACGAAAAAAACGTCGTTATCAACGAATAGAGGTTAAGGTTTGGCTTTAAATGTAGTTTTATATATCAATGGCACAGACCTCATGAGATTTAAAACAATTGCAACGTTTCTATTCTTGTAAACATAACATAATTGCAAATATAAATGAAGTAAAAACACATTTATTCTAAGTTTATAATATTAATAAAAATCTCTTTAATTTTATACATAACTGAAGAGTTGGAAACAAAAAACAAATTATTTATTTTCTAATAGAATTTTTTTTTGTATATTATATAAGAAATACTGAGCGCTCTTTTTTAAGGTGAGGTCTGAGCACTTATGCTCTTAGAGTGTAGTAAAGTGTAGGGCAGAGCAGAGCAGTGCCTCTCTATAGTAATTATCATTTTAAAGTATTAATACCATCACGAGAATGATCTTCGGGTCAAATGATTAAAAATAAATTCAAATAAATCTTTATTATAGAAAATAGTAAAAGGAATGGTTTGATGGCTGTGCGGGGAATCAGTATTGTTCATATCATTTCAAAGAGTGCCTCTTCTTTGCCTTTCTTTTAGTTTGAAAAATAGGTTTTTTACTTTATATGAATTTTAATTTACAATCGATTTAATACAGTCTTTCCTCGATAATAGTTGTCTATGAATTTCAATTCTAATATGTTTAACCTTGCCAAGACCTTCAGTATGTTACTATAGTACATATTTCATGTTTTTAAATATTTATCAACTTTTATCAAGCAAATCTATTCAAACTGAACTATTTAACCAAGAATAAATGAATAATTACTAGAAATTTAAATAGATAAAACTTTATGATAAAACAAAAAGACTCTTAGAATTTGTTCATGCAAGAATTCAACAAAAAAAATCAAATTGTTAAAATGTTTTACCGCTAAATTGGATTCGACTGTAATTAAAATAATATTTAAAATTCAGTGTTATTTTGAGTAAATTAGTTATAAATAAAAATTCATTTAAAGTGTTAAAAATTAATAATGAATTTAATCAAGCATAATTCTAAAATAAAGAACAAGAATAGATATTTGTTAACCTCTATTTTCATTTTGATAATGATTTTTACGGCGAAATATATATTTTATTCGTTCATAATTCGGCAAATTTTAAATAAGGTTAAACTCAATTTATATTTAATTTATACTCAATTGATAGTAATCGCAAAGAAAAACAATTTTAATGATATTTTTAGTGTAAATTTTTACTCGATATTAATTAAAGATTTTTTCTTACGATAAATATATTTTTCAACTAAAATAGCATTTCATTGATTTATTATTTTAACACTCAATATATTCTGTGCCCTTTAAATAGTGATCCTAATTGTTTTTCTGCTTGTTATCAATATTTTATGTTTTTAATATTAAACAGAATTCCAGTTATTCAATGAATAATTTAATAAACAAATTTTAACAAGGCAATCCTTTTTCTTCTTTTTATATTATTTTTATGTTAACTTTCAATGAATACCCTTTTATTCTGTGCTATCAAATGCTCTCTTTGTGTGTTAAACGCTATTCAAATGATAATGAAATAAAACATTATATAATACCCGCTTTAGAAAATTGAATCTAGAACATTTGATATTAGGCTGAGAACTAAATCTTATATAGAATTGTAAAGTGATTATGGTGATTTTCGGCTCTTAAAAGCTACATTAGAGAAGGCTTTTGTTATTATTATATCAAGATTAGTCTAATTTAATTCAATGGAGTGTAACTGAAACTTAAAAGATAATACTTTGAGCTTTTGGTCAACTTTTTTAGACTCGAAAAGAACTGCTTTTAATAATTTGATGCGAATCTAAACGGCTTTAGAGTTAATCTATCATTCATTGAAGTTTTGGTTCTCGAAAATTGTTGTCTGATTAGAAATTCATAAATAGATAAGTTTGGAATTCATTAGAAACCCATCCATTGAACCATTGATAGCACTGACAGGAGATCAATGAAACTGATTTTTTTGACTGTTATCCAGCAATAAATGCATGAATATAATTATATTTGAATACTCTATTGAATGTCAATAAAAATGAATTCATTTTCTCAAAGAATATCATTAAATAAGACTTTTGAGGCCAAGACTTTTGCCGGCACTCAATGGGTTTCGGATTAATTATCATTATATGAGATGTTATTCTGTGTGACGGATAGCGGCTTATTATAAACAAACAAAACAAAGTCATTGCTTTACAATTCAATTTTGAATAAAAGTAGGACTCAGTGCTTAAAGGGATGTCTGTTTACTCCGAGTCTATTACCAGAAGAACATTACTCCTCAAACACGGAATTCACTGAAAACAAACAAATAGTCGGTCCTTAAACAGTTGTACGAGTGTTTGAGTGGTCCGTAACAATAGTTAAGATGATGAGTGGCAGTGGATGGGAAACATACCTGTGCTATGAGTGAAATTCACGAGTTTTTATCAGTACTACTCATATATAATACGTTATATTAAACGTATAAATGATATTATATTATATAATAAGTTTTGCCTATAATTAAGGTCTTATTATTGTTTTTATATCACTATTATTATATTGTTTGGGGCACAGAATAAGGTGTTATTATATCACGAATTTATTCGTTCGTTTTGGGCAGTTATGTGGGACTCCTACTATCTCTGGTTGTGATCGTATACTACTCTCTTATACCACTCTATCTCTTCTCAGTTCTCATCAAAAATTTCGAGATTTTGAACAAAACATTTCTCATAATCTTTTCCTTAAACTTTTGTATTAGTGCTGATCACAGGCTATGACTATGGCTTAAGTGCATACTATTTTCATATCGCTATTTAGCTCATCCTGTAATCAGTGATTATCAAGATGAGCTAATTACCAAGGTTGCAAAGTAGTAAAGACGTGCACTGAATTACATAGACTTGAACTCTTTTCTAAATAATCATTTGTATTGTGCGGTCACCCTTCTTCACCCTTGGTCACCCTTATTCACCCTTGGTCACTCTTGGTGGTTTTGGATGAAAATTGATTCTTTCATATATAGTTTAAAGTGTATCAGGCAATCAATATCGTGGAAAAATAAAATTTTCAATTTCTAAAACATTTTTAGTGTTATTTTTGGAAATAGTATTCAATTCATGAGTGAAATACATGTGAAAAGTGTTTCGCCTTTTCTTCGGAGTCACAGCTCTGAACAAAGAAGTCAGGGATAACAAGATATGAGTATTTTCTTCGCTTCGGCTTATTTTCTCTCTCAAACTTTACTCGAGTATATACTTCTTTTTGTCAGATAAAGTCTGAAAATTATTATATGTGTGACAATTGTTTAACACAAAGTCTATCATTATATGGTGTGCTATCCTAAACCTGTTGGCACATCATCTGCCGCTTAACCGCTCTCTTTGAGAGTCAGTGATAGATAATTTATAAGCGCATCAATGAAAAAAATTTACCTTTATGCAATTCCCAGTCATAATATACACTGACTTATGACTCTGTTTTTGTAACAGAGCTATGGATTGTCTGAGGGATGGCTTATGAGAGATGGCATTCACCAGACAATTGAAACGCCGAAATGTTTTACAAAAAACTAAATAATCGATAAAATATTTCTATCGATTGAAATAAAGTGTGAAAAAATATTTCAGATAAAAGGAATTCATTGGAAAAAACGAAGTGTTACTAACCATAGGGTCTGGACTTTGAGTTATTCAATCATTTCTTTTGATTCTTTATATGAATAATGATTTAAGGTTTGAATCGGAAAAAATGTTTTGCTCACAATATAAGCCATTAATTGTTTCCACTGTTTTTTGAACTAAAATATATTTTTAGATTTAGGAAAAGGTATGTAAAGCCCAAACCCATCGATATGTGTCTGATAAGATAGAAGAGTGCATTGATTTAGTCGAACATCCCTTTATTACCTTGATAATCTATTAATTTAATCGATTCCATTGAAGTATAAAATATTTTTATTCTACTCTAAAAACACTAACTATATATTGACTCTTGGGTTGGAAATAGAGGTTATCTAAAATGCAATACTATTAGACATTTAATAAACCGATAGCATATAACGAGCGCCGGCTATAATTGCATCGCACGCTATCCCACCCGAAAAGCAATGGATTTGCAAAATGCATTGCGAACTATGTTTAGACCAGATTTCAATGAATGGAATGCCATAGAAATGTTGAGAACTGCTCTCTACTCTTACTGTCTATTCTGTTCTGTTCTGGTGGTGACTTACAGATGTATTGTTTGCACGCCTTTCAGATCCCAATTGACTGAACCCTCATTACTATTGTTATATTATTTTGTATTTTTTTAATAAAAATTTTTGCATTTTTTCTAATATTTATCTTTATTTTAATGCGAATAAAAAGCATTTTATTATTATTTAATAATCAATTTAAAGACAAACAACAGTATAAGCAAAGCATAAGTGACTTTCAATTGCAAAACTGTTGTCATTGATTTTCCCAACAAATTATAGTTTTAATAAATTCTTTTAATTGAATTAAATCTTTTGTTTTGGTTTCAATTCGTTAAACTCTTTCCCGAAAAAGAATTCAAATTTCAATTAGTTAATAATTGAGAATAAATTACCAAGGACTGCTTAAGGATCGAGATTACTGTCCTGATTGGATATGCTATTGTATTTAACTATAATTTGATTATAATTGAGTTATTTTAGTGGCTTAAACACAGTCAGTAACTAATGGTTGGCAATGACCTGGAAATAATTGAAACTTAATATATACCTATCATTTTAGGAATTAAATTCCAATTCTAGTGATACTATAAAATACTTTTTCTATAGTTTTAAAGTCATTCAAACAATGATCTGTTATTTAAATGAAACTATCAACTATTAGAATAACATTTTTTCAACGTTTTCTATACATTTCTATACATTTCCTCAATTGAATTGTTTTTATATTTTAATTACATTTGAAATAATGGGTTCGAAATAGAATTTATTTCAAACGATTACTTGATTTGCATTTCAATACTAAAACTTTAGAAGAATTGCTTTACAATTTTGAGAAACCAGTGCTTAGAATTTGAGGCAATAAATTAGATCACGTTATTTGGGAATCTTGTTCATCCCTTTGATCAATTTGATGAAGAGTGTCAATTTTAACAGAAAAAAATTGCTCTACATACTTAATCAATTAAATTCTTTTCTTTTTGCCTTGATCGTTTTTTGATAAGGAAATAACACATTTTTCAAAAGGGTGTGTCTTTTTTGAAGGACAGTTCAATTGTGTTGCATATGGAAATGTTACAAGACAAACAAAATATCCTATTGATAAGATTTCATTACCAAGGTCTTATTAGTAAAGTTTACATTAGAGTATCATTTATTGATAATAAAGAATTCCTTAACCTTTCCATGAAAAGGCCCGGCGCTTAATAACGGATTATAAGTACTCCATTTAAATATTATTAATATTGAGGACAATCCTTATGAATGGCTAAACATTTGCCAAAATCTCTTATAATGTTTGCTATCAATTCTCTGTTGTTTCGCATAAATGTTTGCTTTTATTTAATTTAATACTTATTTTAGAATCAATTCATTGATATTCAAGGAGTGAGTAAACTATACACTCCTTAATCATAAGCCTTTCTCTTATCTAGTTATTGATCTATCTAGATAATTTTCACATCTATCTAGGTCACAAACAAACATTAAGGAATATTATAGATATTCTAATGGTTTGAAACTTTTAATTTGTTGATTAATATCCTGAGCATAATTGACTGGAACATTGAAAACAAGTAAAACTATTTGCAATAAAAATGCAAAAACAAAAATAAAATACTAATAAAAATCTCTTTTTTTAATCCATTCGTTAAATTATTCAACGATTAAAGAGATTAAAGTTTATTATTTTTATTATTATTATTTAAATCCAAACTAAGCATCACTTTATTAGAGCACTATAAATATAACTAGGACTAATTGACATCATTTAATTTTGAAACATGGTTACACAACTCTAGTTAGAAATATATCCTATCAACTTTATTTCATTAAACAAAAGACCACAAACACTTTGCAAAAATTTAATTTCGAGTTAATAATAACTATAATTATGGTTTAAATATAAGTATAATTTTTGAGCCCTTCCTCAGTATATTTGTTTGCTTTGATGTACACATCATTCAGTTTTAGGTCAGATTCTTCAAGAGAATTGTCCTCTCTCTCTCTCTCTCTCTCTCTCTCTCTCTCTCTCTCCTTCTCTTTCCTCAAACAGTGATTCTAAAAATTAACACAAATTCTGAGTTAAGAAAATAATTTAATTCTAATAAACAATTTTATTGTTTTATTTCTATTCACAATTGTATTCAACAGAAATATTATGGTTTTTCACAAAACTATTTCACTTGAATTTTACACATTTGGAATATTCCTCCTTATTTTTAGGACAGGTGGAGGTGTCTCAAGTGTGTAATAAATAGTGAATTATCTAGGTTATTTAGATTATTTATTACTTATTTATAATAGATTTACTAATTGTATATCGAATTTTTCTCATAAAAATTGATTTTTATTTAAAAGATTTCTCACAATTAAACTAAACATTTCTTTTTTGCAATTAAATAGGAAACGAATCACTTTTTACATCTCAAGAAATAGGGGTTCCGTTTCACTGAACAAAAGGTATTAAAATTTCTTTATTTCATTGGTTTTAAGGAAAATCATTTCATTTAAAATTATAGTCAATTGAATTGTCAATCAATTTAAAGAAAACACATTTTGTTTATCCAATTCTCACAATATTTTAGTAACTTTTGAGGAAAAGTTATTAAAATATAAATAAAATGAATTTATATTTCGGTTTTCATTTAATATTTAATATCATTTTATTTTTATTGGAGTTAACGTCAATCGCAAACCCATCTGATTGTGTGAACGCCAATGAGTTTCACTTATACCGTTTATACCTGTGCTCTTTTTGATAGACACTTTAGTTCTCAATTTCCTTCTTGTGTGAGCGGAACACCCGTTGGGAAGCAATTTGAATGTAAATTTAATGCACAGCATATAAGTCTGTATTGGATATGTGGGCACACATTATATAATGGCCATCACTTGACTCTTCGATCCTACAATTAAAATGTTAATGTATTGTATCGAAAGTGGATTATGATTAGCCTGGTTACTTTAATACTATATAAATCATATCAGAATAAAATACTCCTTGAAAGTAAATTTGTAACAATTCGAGCATGGACAAATTAGAAAATGGGAAAAATTAAGTTAAAATAAATGTTAAAAAATGTTAATATTTTGGAGAATTACTTTAATGAGTTTAGATTCAAATATGATTATTATTTGAGTTAATCTTTTTTTATTTAAGTTGAGTTCAAAGCTCTTTTCATAAGAGGAAAAGTAAACCATCAAAAAACAAAAAAATCTATTCAAGAATTTCAGCTTTTATTACATGAAAAAAGCGGTTGTTTTTCAGGAAAATTATAAAATTTCTTCACATTTGATATAACATTACATTTGAATTGTTGTCTAATTTTGTGAAACAATTTTGTCGTTTACCTAAACTTAAGAATAATAGGCGTCGACTCTAAATAAATATTATATTTTCAACTTTTTTTATTATCAAATCATTTCCTCGATAACAATTAGGCAAATGCGAGGAAAAGGCATCATTTATATCCATTTGTATAACTGCACGATAAGTATATAAAACAATTTTCCAGTTTTTGAAAAGAATTTCATATAAATCTTCTTTTAAGACATTTTATTGTTTAATATTTCTTGCATTCAGTCGTAAAAAAAGGTTCAAAAAATAATATCAAAACAATAATTAAGGCCAATCAATGGATGGCTGTCCCTAACATTCAATTTGATAACCGTCTGCACGGCTCAGAATAACATAAGACTTGCGTTATTGAAAAGACATTGAAAATTATATTTGTTTTGTTGAATAAGAAAATCTCTTTTCATTCGTTGCAACAGTTATTGAATTTTGAATTTCTATTCAAAAAAATAATTCAATAAATTATTTTCAATTTTCTTCTTCTTTGTTATCTTGCAATTGATTCGTTACACTTAATTCGGACTATATTTTCGATATTGAATTATATATTGCATTATATAAAATAACCTTTCAATTAATGGCTAATAAAACAGGGATGTGCAAGCTTTCATGATATATTTTAAAATTGATCATCATAGAATTAAAATCTTGGTGAAATATAACTTAAATATAACAAATAACGTCAATTTTAAGGAAAGGGCGAAATTATTTGATTGCATTTTGTGTGAAACCAATTAAAGAGTTCAGTAAACCCTTAAACAACTCTTGTGTTTCATGTGTTCACACAATTGCCATTCATTTTCTTTTGTGGCTTTTTTTCGGTCGCAAAGCCTTCTGTCGATGAAAAACACATTAAAATAAACTCATTGTCTTTCGGGGAGAAAATAAAAAATCTTCGCAGCCTTTCCGATGCGTTTCCACCTGTCGTTCCCCTCTATATTCCAATGCCTGTACTTTATCTCTAACTTTTAATTGAGTGCCTTTGAATTTAAACAACAAATGCGTGGAAACGAAGCAAAAAATGATTAATAAAACAGAAATTAATTCTTTTCTTATATTTTGAATAATATTTTAAAATTTATTTTATAGAAAAAAACTTTTCTCAACATTTTTTGATATAAAATAATAAATGACTTCAAATCAAAGGTTAATAAATAAAATGTATTTTAATAATAGAGTTAAGAATATTAATAGTCATACATATAGTCATGAAATATTTAAATTTTATAAAATCAACCTTTTTCATTTTTCTCCACAAATTTAATTGTAATATTTCAAAATCCCAATCAACTATTGAAGTGATATTTCAATCGATAGTAGTCAAGGTCTAAAACCTCATAATTTACCTTGAAATTAGTTCCATTATTATAAAATAAATGTCGATTTATCAAGATAATCTCTACATTAAAATCTTTTAATTTATCAATGATATCAAAAATATAATTACGTAGAAATTAATCTAGGTTATCTAATTCTGATCCACCTTGGTCATTATTGATAATCAATGGACTAATAGCCATTCAATCTCTGTTGTAATCGTGAAGAGTGGGTCCAAAAAACATTCACAGTTTGATAAACATCTCTTAGTATTTGTTTTACTCAAATCAGAATTAATTTGAATACCCGTTCATTACCTTCAGAGAGATGAGGGACTGGCAAATGACTGCCCCCACAGATGTGTATTTCCTCGTTTCAAACATTTGAATTTAATAATAGATTTTCTTTTAATCAAAGATAATGTTTAATAAATCAAATACTGATCCGACTATTGATGAACAATACCTTTGAATGTAATCATAAATAGATTTAGTTCAGTGATATGTCATTTAAAGGTATATTTTTTGGCCCTTAATCTCGTTCTGTGCTCACTAATCAAAATAGCGGTGATCACTGATTAAGATTCAGAACAATTTTATTATGTAATGAATTGAGTAAATTATCCAAAATTGAGTTATTATATACTGATTTCGAATAATTTATATAAGAGTAGGGATGGGCTGTTGACCGAAAGACAACTCCTTTTATTATAGACTCTTAAATAGTATACTTATGGGCACAGAATCAACAGGTGTTAAATATAGATAATTATCTGAAGAATGGCAAACATCACACATTCGACATTTCATGTGACTCTTGGAGTCCTTCCCGGAATCAGATGTCGGGTCAGAACTGAAAAACAATAGAATAGAATTTTATGAACACAATTGAACACAAAAAAGGAACTGGAGTTTAGGCAAGCGTTACATTAGAGCAAAAACTCATACCAGAGTGAAGAGTCGGGAGAGAGAGAGAGAGAGAGAGAGAGAGAGAGAGAGAGAGAGAGAGAGAGAGATTATATGAAAATATTTCTCTCTATTAGTGAACTGGTATTTCATTTTTGAATCCAATGAATGGAAAGACAAAAGTAATTTTTCATAGTTTACTTCCGTTGTATAATGAAATCATCTCTATATTGTATTCTTGGTTATAATTTAATAATTGTAGCAAATTTAGCTTGGAAAATGTTTAATTTTTCCACGAAATATATGTTTTACTCGACATTATTTCGGATAAAAGTTTTGAACGAATTTAAATAATAGTTTTTGTGATGAATCGGAAATTTAAAATCAAAAACTCATTGTTTTAAGCAATAATCAGATCATTTTCTTGTGGATGAACTCAATATTAGTTTCAGTTTGTTTTGTAGTATTGTTTTGGAGTCGGCTTTCATTAGTTTATCATTCATTCAATAGATTATAGTCTGAACTAAATCTATAAAAATGAAGGAATAATTGAAAATTCAAAGACTGATCTGAGTTGAGTTGAATACTAAATAAATGAGCGCTTATTTAAATTTTATGTAAAATATTTACAAATAAAAATCGTGAAAATAATCTCTTCTGAAAACAAAAAAATACTGACAATATTAGTCTCGATTTTAAATATTTATTATTGTTTTTGGGGTTAACTTTCAATTGAGTTATGAATTTTGTTTAACCAATTATTTTGTTAATCCATTATCTCTTCTCTTCTGATGGAAATCAACATTCGATACAAGAGTTGTACTGTTTTTCGGGTCTAAAAAATTTTTAGACCAATTCCTATCATATCATCAATTGTTGTGAACCTCTTTTTTCATTTAAAATTTCATTTTCATAGATCAGATTTGTTTGTCTGCATACAACCTAGATATGTTTTCTATCGAAAGTTAATGATTTCCTAGATTGTAGTAATTTCAGAAAGATCTTGATTATAATAAAAATTTCAAACATTCTTTAAGTGTTTGAGTCTAACAAAAAGATGAGTTGAACTTGTGCCAATACTATCTGTGTATGTGTCACCTTGCTAAGGTTCATTGATTCTTGAGTCAAAGTCAACTAGAACAATTGATATGTAATTGCTAGAATAAAGTAATCATTTATCATGATTAAAATTATTCAATTTAATTTAGTGAATTTAATTAATTTTGCAAGCTTAACTAGGACAAATTGTAGTCTTGAACATCACGAAAATCTATTGGAAGAGATATTCAATTATATATTCGAGCAGAAAATAATAATCAAAAGAACTGATTATTCGATTCTAAAATCATTTGGTCTTAAAGTCACGAAAAATAATTTTTTATTTTCGTTTTATTTTCAAATATAATGTTTTGCCGACAATTTTACTGAATTTTCAGAAGCGTTTAATACTCTCTTGGCTTTTGTCCCATCATTTCATTGTCACAAACAAAACACTTTTTTCATTTACTACTTCTTTAACAATTGGTTTCCAATTTTGGGCACAGAATAATGCTTTTTATCATTTGCTTCAAATCAATGAAATAAATAGATTTGAAAAATTGCATTTCAAGAGTGAAGTGCAGCCATTTATTGCTCAGCCCTTAAAGGATTTCCTTATTTTTTAAAAGTTTTTTATCTGATTTTGTCGTTTATTGCCTTAACTGATGTTCAAATCATTCAAATTAATGTCTATAAGAATAGGTCACTAAAATTATTTTTTTATGAAAATCTTTAGATACTATTAATAGTATCATGATACAATGAATAATCAAGTCAGATTCAATAAATTCATTAAATATTTAAGCTGGATAAAATTTTCAAGCCTGAAGTAAACTCAAAGAACTGAGTCTTGGCTTTAATTCAAGGGATGTTAAAAGTTTTTCAACAAAAATAAGTGATTTTTTCTGATAGGAAATCAAAATATTAAAGTCTTTAGAAGTCTTCACGTATTTTTTCAATGAAATACAGAATGGGATCTGATTTTTGGCCAAAAAATTTAACTTAAGGTTTGGCTAAACTTATAATTTTTAAAAAAATACTATAATTTTCTGCTATTTTGTTGATTTTTACACAAATCTCATACTTATAATCAAAACAAATGCTTTTTAGACTTTGAATTTAAAGTTTTATAAGAATTAGAAATTTGAGTGCAAATCATTGCAATCATTTTATAAATAATGTTAAAAATCCCAAACTATTATTCTGAGCAAATATTTTAAACTTCAATTTACAATCATTTACTTCAAACAAACCATTATTATTAAAATTGTATTAAAATCAGTTTTCAAGAAAAATGAGACCAAAATTGTATAAATTTTAAACTTTAAAAGAGAGTCGAAATCATGATTTATTGTTCAATAAATTAAAATCTATTCTGTCCCTTAAGTAATGTTTTACTGTTTTATAAGTTATAAAACAGTAAAATTGTCTTATAAATTATAAGACAATTTGATATAGATTGTTTATAGATAAGTTCATTTTGTATAATTGCAAAGTTTTTAATCATTTTTTATTGGAAACATTATATAAAATTTTTAAATACATTCTTAAAGTTATAGTTAATAACTTAATAGAGTTTTCAGTTCTGATGTCTATGCCTTCCCTCAAGTAATTGATTGTATTGTTGTTGTCATTTAGTGATGAATTAATAATTTGATACGAAATACATTATAACAATTATTGTCTATTCTATGTCTATTAAATGTTAAACATAATAGAAAATCGCATCCATTAAAATAATTTCTCAGATGAGTTGAATCTTAGACAAAAACAAAGGAAAATAAATCAGCATGATACTTTTAAAAATAGACATTAAGGAATAAATGAATTTAAAAATACTTTCACTTTATGAGAGACAGAGAGAGTGTGTGTGAGTCGAACCCTATTTTGCTTATTAAGTAATGTCTGGGAATTAATAACGACATAACAAAAGTAAAATTAAACTTTTATTATGATATCCATTGACTGATAGGACTGATGACAAGCTGTGAAACGGATCTGAAAGTGAAGTTCAACGGCAGCCACTCTTTACTCACAGTCAGCCTTTGCTTACAAACAATAATTAAATGCTAATTTAATTAAGCAAGCATCTTTTAAGCTTGAGTATTGCTTTCATTCCCTAGGTTTTAACTTAATTATCAAGATAATCTAATTGAATAAATTTAGTTTATTTTATAATTATTGAGTCCATTAGAAATAGAAAATTGCTTCGACTGTAGGCCTGAATCTGTGCGTTGAGTGTGACTCTAGTAATAAAATGTGGGAACTGTAGGGCTCAGTCCCAATATCCGTGGGAAGTGAAACAATTGGATAATGGATTGACTTGTTTTGTGTTTAGACTATTCTCTCAAAAGGGAGAGTAAAACCATAGGCTCTGCGCTCTTCAGATAAGAGCATTTCTTTATACACATTAATATAGAGAACTGATAGAGTGAGAGATAAATATTGGCGTTTTTACAGCACAGGTATATCTTATGAGAAGAAGAGTGTGTCTCAGTTGTGAGTAAAAGTTAAATATCTCTCAAAATTAATTGTATTTTTTCTCTTTTTGTTGAAGAATGCCTTCCAAAACAAAAACCATTTTATATGAACTGATCCGACAAAAGACGCCTTTTTATCCGAAACCCTATTCAGTGTTTTATCTCATATTTTTGTGAATCGTTTTTCTCTATTGTTTTAGTTTTTTAGCATTTTTTTAATCAAAAAATAGAGTCCATCTCTTATGCGATGGAAATAAATTTTTTCTCATTCATTGTTTATTTCAAATTATATAATAATTGAAGGGATAACCAAAGGGGGTCTCAATTAATTTAATTTATAAATCTTAAAAATTACAGGTTAACCATAACAACAAGACAAGAAAACAAGAAGAAAATTTCAATTAATCCATTCTGACATCTTTAAAATTCATTTTTGACCTAGCTTAGTTTCATACCACAAGTTGACACAATAAATGCCCACATTATGCCTACATATGATATTATCTTGTACAATTATTAAAATATATTTAAATAGATTAAGATAGATTATCTAGACAAAAAGTCTAAAACTGTCAATAAAATGAAAGGTTAAATATCTAAACAATTTACACTTTAAAAGTTGATGAAAAGTTCATTGATGCTATTATCTCGTTATCTTAACTAAAGTGGTGAATAAAGTGGTGAACTACTAAAATCAGGTGAATTTAGATAACTATTTGTAAGTTCATTAACAGTAGGGATAGTTTAGAATTATTGAGCGCTCGTTTTACTATCGATGAGACAAAACATTTAAATAAAATTTTATGTTTCTCTTATCGAAGAGAATCAGGAATTTAGTGATAAAGTCCTTAACTCAAGTTATGGGAAGTCCTGTCCTCTCACAGAACTGAGAATATTAGACAATGCGATGATATTCAAACGATGATTAGTGTCTCTGATTAAGATAATTATCTGGGACTCTTTATGTAATTAATTTTGATTAAATTTTTTGACCCTGGCCACATATATCTACCAATTAACTCTGAACTTGACCAAAGGGGGGAAGTTAGGTATATTAAGACAACTTTTAACCTCATTTTAAGTTCATACAAGTGTTTGGTGCCAACACTTATTGCCATTACTATAACTAAAGAGAAAATTATTCTTTAAATGTTTTCGATAAAAATCTTTATTTACGGCTCTTTTTAGTAAAATTACTTTAAAATAAAATTTGATATTTGAAATAATATTTAAAGTAAATATGAACTAGATGAAAAAAAACTATTTACAAACATATAATGGATATCCATTCATGAGTTATAAATTTATTGGTTCGTGAAATAACACTTCAATAATATAAGTTTTAAGTTTCGATGAAATTTTGGAAAATATTTCTCTCTCTCTTTAATAATTGAGATCATCAAGATGGTACCTATCTAATCTTGGATAATTTCAAGTTAACCATGTAAAAACATATAATTTCTTCGATTGGGAAATGCTTCAGAATATACAAGAATTAGTCATTAATACCCCGAATATTCTTCAATCAAAAGTGTTTAATCTATGAATACTGTGCTCATCACTGTCTGAGAGCAGAGGGCTATAAACGGGTCATAGATTTTTATGCTTCAGAATTGAATAAATGAATTTTAAGGCAAAGATTTGTTGTAAACCAGTGTTGACTTAAAATTGAACTCTTTTTATAGAATCAAAACATTTTTTATAAATAAAATGAGAAAATTCCTGAAAAATAGAAAAAAAAGTGCCTAAAATTGAGAATACAGTTTGCAGGATGAATGCCCGCTTCCAAGAATATAAATTTTGGACAATTTTCTTGTCGGAAAATCTTTGTGCCGTCTCCTAATCCGTAGCCCTTTATTTGAAGTGTCATTCAATTCATTCGAATGAATGGAGAAAATAATAGACAAATGAATTGTAAATTACAAACAAAACATCAAATATTTTCAAATTAATGGGAAATTGTTGTAAATTCACTGAAAATATTCGCAACTCTTTAAATAGAAATCTTTTATTGTCATATTATCTAGTTATTACATTTCTCAATTTCCGGACCAACTATGTGATGGACAAATACTAAGGTTATCCTAGGTCAATAAACATTACATTTTTCAAAACTTAATTTGAAAGTAAAATATTATTAATAGAGAAAATTTCCCTAGATTCATTCATTTGTCTTTGATTTTACAATTACTAAAATGGTTTAGTAGAGATGTGCTGGGTACATTTTAAAAGGTAAATTTTAAAGAACAAAATGACATTTAATGTGGGAATTTTCTATCAAAACTCAGATCTAATTATTTATGAATTGAACTAGATAGATAATAATCACATTTATTTGACTAAAAACCGTCACATTTGTCATAATATTTGAAACTTTAAAATATCATAAAAATAAGGCATAAATACTATTAAAACAAAAATTAAGTTTAATGTAATGTTTTGTTTACTAAATCTATAGTCTTATAATTATAGAAAATTCCATTAATTTTCTTCAATTAATAGAATATTATTTTGTTTAGAATTTTTTTAGTCGTTTTGTTATAATTTTATGAAATTAAAGTCTTTTAAGTCGTCTTTTTATATAAATGGAGAGTCCAGTGATAATGAAATCACTATTTGAAACTATATAAGGAGAGCCATAAATTAACATATTATCATCATATTTATTTAGTTCAACAATTCTGATAAATAGCTAGATAATTTTAAAATTGGATTATTAAACTATTAATAAATAATCATTAATGTGTCCTTGATTAAAAACTGTGAACTGGAGAAACACTTACGAAGAGGACAGGAAAGTCGTCAAAAATAATTAGAATTAACTATATTTTTGTGTTAAATATTTGCAAAAACAGTTATTATAAAAAGGTGTTATTCAGTGAAATAATAGTATATTAATGTTAAGATAGAAAATGTTTATTCTTTGAAATTATCTTCAGTTTTCTAGTAAAAGTGAAATTATATCAAGCTAAATTATACCCCTTTCACAAAAAGAAAGGGTTGAATTGGTTTCGACGAATGGTTACGCCCTAATACCAAGAGGTACCGAAGTTTGAGTTATAATCTTAATCTAATTTATTCAAAACAAATTTTCTTCACTTATTTTTCATATAAAAAGAAAAAAATCCATAATATTTAGTGAAATCTTAAACGAAAATTAAAAAAAAACTCAATCAAAACATGTATAGTATGAAATGACCATGATAATTATGTGATTTATTATAGAAAATTACCGGCAATTATCCCAAAAATGTCTTCGAACAAGAAATTCATGAGATTTTATAATTTTAATTATTTAACTCAAACTTATTGTGAGAAACAAAAACTTTGTCTAAAATCGTAGCCATAAAAGCATAAAATGTTTCCCAAAACAAGAGATAGTCTTTGAGTTTTGAAAACATTACATAAAATGAGTAAAAAACTTGTCCTTCACTTTAAAGAAAATCACTTTTTCTCAAAATGAGAATTGAATACATAATTAATTGTGTTTTGATTTAATTCAGTTGAAATGTCAAACTATATGTTTGTATGAAAGTGAGCACAGAATAACTCTTAATAATAATTAGGGCTCAATTCAGTGACAAAATTCGTGAGAAAACGCACTTCCATTACAACTAATATTATTCATAAGATTTGAGTTTATTATTATTTTCTATTAGTAGACAAAAGTCTATTCCATTTGAGTTTTGACTAATTCTTTGTCCTCTTCTGAAGTCAATTTTAAATCTTTAGAAATACTTTTTATAACGACTTATAGTGAAGACAAACGAAAGGAAAAAACTTTTGTTTGAGTCAGTGATGCGAAAGTGTTTCAAAATTACCTTTCCTTACAGTTATGGCTACATATAAACAATAGAGTTTTACTCAATGCTTTCTACAAGTGTTTGTTTGAATCTAGGTCTTATAAAAATGAGCAATTAACAATATTTCTTATTTGGATAAATCATTAAAACTAACTTTACTTGTTAACTGAAAATTATATTTGCAAGTTTATTGTAAATGAATGTATTCTATTTCTTATGTAAACTGATTTGGAAAGTAAAAAGTCAAGAATCGATTAGCAAATGTCCTTGGTGAATATGATTAGACGACTCACTGAATGAGGATTTTAAAACTCATTCTGTTTTTTCATTTTACTTTTTGGTGGCGACTGTCCCGTAGTTGATGACTATGAGCTGTACCATAGGATATGGTTCACTGATTCGTATGCCTTCGGGGCTCTTAATTTTCAGTGGCGTTTCATATGTTGTGGTGCTGTCGCACAGCATTTCTTAGACAATGAGTGCCACTGAAAGTCAATATAAAAAACAATTTCGTTATTATTTATATTTATATTTAATTATAATAATCGTTAAAATCGTAAAAAGTATTTAAAAAAATGAAAACAAAATATAATTTCAATTTTTTTCAATCAGTATTTGATTCGTTGAAAGATTTCCTCAAAAAAAGGTCTTCTCATATCTCTAAACAAAATTGTTTTAAAAGCTTCCGATAAAATTATGTCATTTGTTTTCTTTTCATATCTCACACATTTAGCAAGTATAATTATTAAAGAATAAAATAATGAAACAAGGAAGAAATTACTTATGACCACTCACTCACCGGTCAATTATGTCAGACCCTAATAATGTCAGTAACGGTTAGTTTATAAAAATTGAAGTGACTCTTTGACTCTTCACAAGTAATCTTCTTAAAAGTCATTCTAATGGGAGATATGATTGACTGATAATATCAGATATAAATCAGTTTCGCCACAAAACTTGTCTTTTAGTGGTTTTCTGGTTATCGACACAAACGTCAGCCGACTTTCCATTGGAATCAATTATAGATCCAAAGAACCATAAATTGTGGTTTTCACTAATGAGTATCTCTTTTATTCTGTTCATTCACTAAAACATATTTAAGGAAATAATAAGAAAATTCTCCTTGCTAATTAATATTCCATATTTTAATGAATAATTATGGAATAATATAATTAGAACTTGATAAATTGAATTTTTGCTTATCTCTTCTCATTATTTTTGATAATATTTTTCTTCATTTCAACAAAATTTGATTTTATTTTTCAATAATTGTTCGGTTCGTTAAATTCGAGTCAATTTTTTTTTACTATTTTTCTCATATTTTTTTAATAATATTTATAAATAGTTTTAGAATTCATTGATTTAATTGGAAAACAAGAAAAATGTCTCAAAACTAAAACCATTTTTGAAAATTTCATGAATGAAACGAACGCTAAGATTAGGATCGAAGTAATCAAAGCGTAAACATTATATCCAATTAAAACTGCAAACAAGATATGATACCACCAATCGATTAAAAATTTATTAATTTTCTTTAAAATTCAATTTTGTTTATTCTATACTCAAAGAGAACTAAATTGTTTCCACTCTTATGTCAATAAATTTGGTTCAAATACTATTAAATAGAATTACCATGATCATTTAACTAATGATTTATTGTTTTCTTTTCAGAATAGAGAAGATAAAAGTGAAGCCTCGATAAAATACTCGATAATAATGAAAAGAAGAACAAAAAGATAGGGATATAATCAAAAAAATGAGCGGAAATTTGGTCGTATTTTTCGTGTATACTCTAGTCATCTGTTGTACGGCACAGTCCTCTGTTCATAACACTCCTCCGCGGTTCAAATCTGATGACCTAGATGATCTACAATCAGAGATTGTGGTTCGGGTCAAAGAAGGACAGTCGTCACTCAACAAACAAATTTATCATTTGTCGGGTGAAGACAGTGATGGCGATCAACTAAAGTTCGGTGTTATGGGAACTCTGGGCACAGATCTTCTTCGTATTGAAGCGGTTCCGCCCAATGAGGCCAATGTTTTCCTTAAGAAAGAGTTGGACCGCGAAATACAAGACTCATATACTCTTGTGTTGACATTAACTGACGGCAAACTCGGAAAAGGAAATTATGTTTGTCTTTAAAATGTTTAGTACTTTAAGACATTCATTGATTATATTTATTGCATTTAATAGATAACCAAATCTTTGCTTTTGATTGTGGAAGATATTAACGATAATACTCCAGTATTCCGTCCATATCGCACAGCATTAACACTGTCTGAGGCCTCTAAAGCCGGTACTGTAGTCGAAACAATTGAAGCATTTGATTCAGATGAAGGAAGGTTTGGTCAGGTTTTGTATGAGCTTTGGGTGAGTCTTCTAAACAAACAAAAGTTGTATTCAATTAAACGGTTGTGTGCTTTCAGGACAATGACAATCAAGAAACAACACAACCTTCCAGTACTTTCTCTGTTGAAACTATTGAAGGCAAAGGAGTGATAACTTTGTCTTCAAAATTGGATTACGAAAGAAAATCTATATATCAGTTGAAAGTGTTGGCCATCGATAGGGCAGTAGAGGGCGAACGAAGGACAGCCACAGCAGCACTAGTTGTTCAGGTAGAAGATGCTGAGGACGAACCTCCAGTGTTTACATTTGTGCCATCCGTTACAAGAATTGCTGAAGACTTAGCTATGGGTTCACCAGTTTTGGCGGTGACAGCAGTTGATGGGGACAGAGGTGTGAATAATGCGGTCACTTATCGTATAATAAAAGGCGACCAAAAACTATTTCAAATCAATCAGAATACGGGTGTTGTGTCAGTGGCCGGTCGTCTCGATAGGGAAAGCACTACAACAAATGGTGGACAGACAGCCGGCACTTATATACTAGAGATTGAGGCAACTGAAGTGACTGTTGCTGTGTTTCCGCCGCCAACCGTTCAAACGGAGATCACAATTATATTAACGGATGTTAACGACGAAATCCCTCGCTTTCGGTTAAACCAATATTCAGCTGAAATACCGGAAAACGCACCAAATGATATGCCGGTCACTTTTTTGGGTGATTCTGTGCCACAAGTCTATGATATGGATCAGGGAAATAATGGATCTTTTGTATTGAGCCTACAATCAGCTGACAATAAGGGTTTGGAAAATGTGTTTTATGTGACTCCTGTGGAAGCCGTTAATGAGGCCTCCATTTTGTTAAGAGTGAAAGACTCAGCACTTCTTGACTATGAAAAGGTCAAACAAATTAGACTCAAATTAATTGCAACTGAAAAGACAAGTTCTCTGAGTAAAGCGAGAAGTAGTTCAGCGCAAATCACTATTGATATAAAGGATGTCAACGATAATATCCCTCAATTTGATCGCGACGTTTACTACGGATCACTTCCCGAAAATGCATTGAAAGGGATATCTGTCGCAAGAATTACCGCTCGTGATATCGACACTGGCTTTTATGGAACGACAGGTATTCGTTACACAGAAATTAGGGGTGAAATGTCTTCTGCTCTTCATTTGGAACCGACTACTGGTGTGATAACTGTGGCCACATCTGACCATAAGTTTGATCGGGAATTGTCTGCTCAACACTTTCTCATAGTTGAAGCCAGGGATGCAAACGGTACCGGTAATAGGAATAGCGTTCAACTCGTGCTTAATATAACTGATTTCAATGACTGTTCGCCGAAGTTCTTTCACGACAAATACGAGGCGCGTCTCTATGAGAACAGTTACAACTTTGAACAGCCTCTTCGTATCACTGCCTTCGATAACGACGCTATCGGTACTCCAAACTCAGAGATAAGATATCAAATTATGGCCAACAATGGATCCAATCCATTAAATGATTACTCCAATAACTTTACAGTCGATGAGATTTCCGGTGTTTTATCAGTTAAATCACCCGTAGATTTTGAATCCATTCCGGGTCCTAAAAGTAAGTCCAGAATACATTTTTAAAAAAATCAAAGAATTAATATATTAATTCTAACTTTTAGGTGACTCTCGAAACCTTACTCTAAGAATTAGAGCCTATGATTTAGGAGAGCCCCGACTCTATTCTGAAACTCAAGTCATAGTTTATGTCTACGACAGGAATGACTTCACTCCGGTTTTTACCAAAACATTATACACTAAATCAATACCAGAAGACATACGCGACGGTTCAATGGTTTTACAAGTGTCGGCACTGGACGGCGACCACTCGACTATCAATTCCAGAATATATTACAGAATAGTTTCGGGCGCTTCCGATAAATTCATTATTGATTCAAATACAGGAGTTATTTCAGTGGCGACCGGCGCTAATCTGGACCCCGACAAGTCTAACCCTAAACAGATCTGGTATTTCATTAAAGTTATGGCATTGGACTCAAGTTTTGGAGGCGAACAGCGCTCCTCCACAGCAAATGTAAATATAACTATAGTTGACGTCAATAATAAGGCGCCAGAATTTACTGATCACGAATTGGTTGTTGTGCCCGAAGACGCGCCCAATCAGTTCTTTGTGACCAGAGTTGTGGCCACAGATCTCGATGACAAGCCTGTGTTGAGATATTCCATCGATTATAAGAGAAGTGAGGCTCGCAATGAGTTCGGAGCAACGGTTGACTACAATCTATTTGTGGACACATTTGCTATCAATCCATTGGACGGAAGCATAAGAGTTGTTAAAATTCTGGATCGAGAAGTTTGGGATCAAATTAAACTCTTTATTATTGTTGAAGACATCGCCGCCAACACTAAAGGACAAAAAGCTAAAAGTATTTCACTTTTCAAACACTCTTCAAATTTTGTTAAGTCTTTCTAATGATATCTGAGAGAAGAACAAGTATTTTGTCATAATTTTGTCTAACATTTATACAAATTTTAGAGTCCAAACAATTTGAGGGAAATCACTGAAACTCATAAAAGTTATATTAAGTTAATTTAATTTAAGTTAAAAAGTAGTCAAAGAATCTATTTTTTATTCTAAATAAGAAAACAATTAAAGTAAACAAAATACTGATTGAAATGATTTGTTTTCAGCAATTCTTACAATACGTATATCTGATGTCAACGATAATCGGCCGCAGTTTTTACAACAATTATATCGAGGAATAATTACAGAGAATGCAGTGGCCGGTACTCCTATTATTACTGTCAATGCAGATGACCTAGACACCAATAAATCTGTGATCTACTCATTGGAAGGCAAAACAGAATTACTTCAATTAATTAAAATAAATCACAAATCAGGAGAAGTGGTTGTCTCCGAACGTATTGATAGAGAGAAGTATTCGTGGATTAACATCACTGTTAGGGCCACAGATAGCGGTTCTCCACCTCTTACTGGTGTGGCTCTACTTTCAATCCAAGTACTCGACGAGAACGACAACAATCCTGTGTTTATCGGCGATCAGAGACAGTCGTATTTGATCGCAGAGGACGCCCCCATTGGATCACTTGTAGCTCAGGTGAGCGCTCGTGACGAAGACGCGGGTCTTTTTGGAAAAGTCACTTATTTGTTGGACTCTGGCTCTACGTTTGGAAAGTTTAAGATCGATAGGGAAACGGTATTAACGATAAAAGTTTTGCTCAGTTTCTAACACCTTTTCCTTTCTTAGGGAGCAATTGTTGTGTCGGGTGTTCTTAATCGAGAGGATGTCTCACAGTATAAGTTATTGGTTGAGGCCATTGATAATTATGAGTACGGATTCCTCACTGGAGAGAGTCGAAAGGCTTTCCATACAATCACTGTTACCATCAGTGATGTAAATGACGAAACACCTAAAATAGTGCCCCTTTCGGGTGACTGTGCGCTCATTAATGAATTCCATCCAATTAGAGATACAATTACTTATATTTCTGCCATCGATGGCGACGACCGTAAGTCCTATCATTAGTTTAAAGTTTAAACGAAAATATAAATGAATTTAATTTTAAACGACAGCCAATACACCGAACGGAAGGGTTTCCTTCAGTATAATTGACGGAAATAATGATCGTCTGTTTGACTTCGAACCGTCTCCACCCAATTCTGCAAAACTGGTTAATCGTTTCTCTTTACGCAATAGAGTCGGCAATTATACACTGACTTTAAGACTATCCGATGGCGGACAGCCTATGCTCTCTTCGACTGCCATTATTCGGATTTGTGTCACTGATGTCAATGATCACAACCCGGTGTTTGTTAAACCCATCTCTAATATGACGATCAGAGTTCCAGAGAATTCAACCATTGGTTCACCGGTTGTTGAAGTATTAGCAACAGATGAAGATTCAGGTTCTAACGCTCAGGTTAGGTATAAACTGAGACAACTGCCAAATAATCACTGGAAATGGTTTGCAATAAATGAAGTGTCGGGTGTCGTAACTTTGGCCAAAACACTGGACAGAGAACTTCAAAGAATACATGAGTTAAGAGTTCAGGCCTACGATTTAGGAGAACCCACTTCTCTGTCCACAGATCTCGACCTCACAATTCTTGTGACAAATGTCGACGATTTTGAGCCAGAGTTTACTCAAGACGTATTTCAAGTGGTTTTCACTGAGAATTCATTGCCGGGTAAGACATCCATTAATTCAAATCTGTTTTTAAAATAATTTTATAATTTTTTTCAGAAACTGAAAGGTATAAACTCTTACCGACAATAGATAAGGATGATTACGACCTGACCGGTGACCCATCGCTCGGTTTCAAAGCAATTCCTTGTTATCATATCGTTGGGGGCGATGGCGACGACAAATTCAAACTGAATACTTTCACTCATGAACTGACGACAACCGTTTCTTTAGATCGAGAATTGAAAGACAACTACACTCTTATAGTTCAGGCGACAAACGATTGCTTTAAAGTTCCGCCAAATATCACTAAATTTGATCCAAAGGACAATTCACTCTTACAAGTGTTGATCGGTGTTCGCGATGTCAACGATAACGCACCTAAAATGACTCAAAAGGTATTCACCGGTGGTTTTACTACAGACATAGATTTTGGAACCGTATTTATGGAGATTAAGGCTGTGGACAATGATGTCGGCGCCAATTCTGTTCTCAATTATTATATTATTTCAGAAGTAAAACAAACCTTAACCGAAGGTTTGGACACTTTGAGTATTGAAGCGTTTGTAATAAATCGAATAACCGGCGAAATAAGTCTTAATTTTGACCCTCAGAAAGATATGAAGGGATACTTTGAGTTCGATGTCTTGGCTAACGATACGGACGGGTTGGCTGACAGCGCAAAAGTATATGTAAGTCATTCCTAAAAATTTCTATAAATTATATTAATTTTGATTTAAATTTTAGATTTATTTATTGAGAGACGACCAAAGGGTCAGATTTATTCTTCGACTTTCACCACAAGAGTTGAGGGAAAAACTCGATAAATTCAGAGAGTAAATAATTATGATTTAATCTTGATAAAAAGTTAATTCTTCATTTGTTAATAATAATGATTTGAAATAGTGTTTTGGCGAACATAACGGGTGCGACCGTTAATATCGATAGTTATAAATTCCATGAGAATAGAGACGGTTCGGTCGATAAGAAAAAGTAATTCTCATTAATTTCACATAAATTTAATTAATTATTAGTGGTCGGAGAAAAGCTTAGATTTTCGTTACAAAAATACAATATAGCTCGTGAGGTAACGATTACTTAAAGCTGCAGATAAAAGGTTTTATTGAATGTTATAAATATGATATCAATTAATGTTATGTAAAAACCTGTTAACTGACTTTAAAGCCTTTTTACTTAATTTTTGAATTCTAATTGTTTAACCGATATTTTTAAAAATAATTTAAGCTTTTCTCCGGGGATTATTAATTATTAATTATATATTATTTCAGAACTGATCTCTATTTACATTTCGTCAATCGTGAGGACAATAGTATTCTTGAAGTCAATGATGTCCTCTCTTTGATCGACAAAAACATTGAATATTTGGATGAATTATATAAAGAATTCAATGTTTTGGTCACTGAAGTCAGTATTTCCACTAAAATTATTTTAGCATTTATTTAGTAATAATTTTTTGTTGATTTATAGCCGACTCAAAGTTCTTTAGAGTATTTCCTTGAATGGGAGGACCAATTGAAGGCTTGCCTTTTAGGGACGACTGCATTCTTGGCATTACTCTTAGTTCTGGTCGTCTGTCTATGTCTTAACCAGAAGTCAAGGTATGAAAACAATTATTTTAGTGATTCCTTATCTTAAAAGTGTTGATAGATATGAACGCCAACTAAAGGCAGCGACTGTTCCAGTATTGGGCGCTGAGACACAACTAACCCGTTGTAATGTTCCCAATACTAACCAACACGCGAGTGAAGGCTCGAATCCCATGTGGATGACTGGTTATGACAATCATTGGTACGAGAAAGAAGAGGAACACATTAGGTACCACTTATTTTATTCAAATTTAAGTGAAATACCCGTTCAATACCTTTCCGTTTAGCGATCACTCGAGTGGAGGCAACTCTTTGGATGAGAACGCAATCGCCAGTCATTCTCCCAATGAATCCATTGATGGCAGCGCTGGTCGAGAATCCGGTGCTTCCACTTCAAGCACAACAAACGAAAGACAGGCGTTGTGTAGGGGTTTGGCTGTGGGTCGGGTAACCCCTCAAAACATAACACTACCCAACAGTAGTGTTAATCAAATCACTATTAGTCATAATAATAATAATAATAATTTAAATATTAAAAAATTGGCGCCAAAACCGCCGCAAAAACCCCTGAGTGGGGGTCCGGTCGCTAAAGCGATCGTAAGCGGCAATAATGGGTCTCAAACGAGACAACACTCACAGACAAAGTCGAGCACAAGTCGTGTCCCAAACAATACTAACCAAAGAAGTGTTAGTAATGTTTATATCGAATCTTATTCTCCGTCTAATCATAACAACAATAATAAAAACTTTTTAATTAATTCACAACAAATTAATACTAATTTTAATAATAATCCAAATAATAGTACTTTAAATCAGTTAAGTTTAATGAATTTGGAAACGACTGAATTGTGATCACATTTTATATTTTCATCAAATTTTGTAAAATAGGTTTTACTTAAATTTTATATCAATTCTTTGAAGAATTTCTGTAAAATATTTTTATGTAATTATTTATATATTTTTATAATTGAAATAAAATTGAATTTTAATTAAATATTTTTTGAATTTTTTTGAACTATATTTTAGTTTAGTTTTTAGTCAAAACTTTTAGATAAAATTTTAAACTAAAAGTTATTAATGAATCACTGATTGTGTTGTAGTGATTGTCTCAGAGATGAGAAGAATAAAAAGTTTTAGAGATGTCTAAACAAAACAAAAGTTTGAGTAAAAGTTTTAACAAAATATTTTTAATAATATATAAATAGTTTAATGGTTAGAGTAGACAACTGTAGACAACTATAGAGGAATAGGTTTGGGGTTCGACTTCAAGGACTGATTTAGTTTTCTTAAATAAAATTATTGATTAAAATTTAAAAAAAATAAATAAAACTATTTTTCGTTTATTTAACAAAAATAGTATTCTTTTGTCAATTAAATCAATTAAAGACACTTTTATTAATCGCAGGACTCGAACCCCAGCGCTCTAACCATTGATACTTAAACACAACATTTTGATTAAAACTTTTAATTTTGTTATGATTTTTAAATATTTAAAATAAAACTAATATTTACTTCTCATAAGAAATGACTTGAAGTGAATTTTATTATGAGATTATGAAATTATAAGAAAAAAAATAAATTTTGCTTTCATTTACTTAAAGTATTGATTATTTCATTCATTATTATTATTACAAAAATATTTTATTTAAATAAAAACAAAAAAAACTTATTTTAAAAAAATTTATTAATTATTCAAAACACACATTCATTGAATGGTCTAAACGTCTGAATGATGTCGAGTCTTATCCACTCTTTCTTTATTGTCTTCAAATGTCTTCCAATTATTTTTTAGCTCTCATTTTAAGCATTAAAAGGAAGAGAACTCACTTTTACCCCATCCTAACCCTCGATGTATTCTTTTGATACCTCTCTTCTGTTGTCTTCAGTTTGAAGTCTTTTAATGAAATTCTGTTCGAAATAAAAGTAATATTTATTATATCTATTATGAAATAAATCTTTTATTTGATTCAATCGATAGTAAGTCTCCAATCAATGACTTCTAAACCAATTCTTGGATATAATATCGACAAACTTTTGCTTTGGTTTTGGTATAAAATCTATTAAATGAATAGTTAATGGATGTTATGTTTTGCATTACAAGTATTTACTATCAAATTTTATTCGTTCCTAATCTCAAAACCTTAATTTATTTACTAAAACATTATAATTAGTATTATCTAAGTTTGTTCTAGTATAATTTGGTTAAACAACATTAAACTTATCAAGTAAATCAATGACTTTAATAATGTTTCAAAAGACAGATGTCATTACGAATATAATCCGATGAAATTAGTTTCGGATAAAAATATTAAACGTATTTATAAAATAAAATAAAAAATCTATTTTTAATCCAAAACTTTGATTACAAGTTTATAACAAAGAAATTAAATTAAAAATTTATTAAATATTATTCATAACTAATGAGACATAAGTTTTAGATAAATTTTTGAGTTCATAAAATTTAATTCATATACATATTATAAAATATACTTCAATTTCCATTTATTTATATACAAATTTATTACTTACTTTTAAAAAAGGATACTTGCTCATTCATCTATATTACGAACTGTCTTAGTTTTATTGTTAGAAAAGTAGCGATCATTAATCAGTAATAGAAATAATCGATCTTTATTTGCAAGTTGAGACCTTGATTATACTATTAATCTTTCTTTGGAAAAGTTTTTTCAGATTTAAATCTTTTATATTTGAGTCAATTTTCTCCATATTTTACACTTCACTCACTTTTCATTTGACATTCACTTCAAATAAATCGATTTTAGAATATATTATTCAATATTTGATATCAGAGATGAGCAAAGGGTCAAAAAACACATAAATTTCAATAGTATTTGGTATAACTTTAAGATAAAAGTGCATATTTTACTTACCATGTACAAATATTTTTCAATACCTTCAATAGATGAAGTGCTTGGTCATCTTTATTATAATCATATTTGAAGAGAAAAATTGATACTTTTTTCAATATTAAGATCAATAGTTTTTAATATATTTTCACATAAAATGAGTCAATTCTTGCGAATAAAATTTGGAAATATTTCAAAATCAAAGATAATTTATTCACAGATTTTGATATACACTTTATTTTTAATGACGAGATATAAGTCAAACTCTGATTCTTTTAATAAATTTAAGTTTGAAATAAGTTTTTAAATTTTAGAAATCACTTAAACTATAAATTGAATAGTGTGCAAAAGTTTATAAATTTCCTAGATTATGTGAGGCAATCAAAAGTAACTCATTATAAGCAGAGTTTGACTGTAGTCTCAAACAAAAAAGTTTATGAAATATGAATTTTGTAATGTTTCGGGTGATTTACGGGTAATTCTCAGATGGTTTAGTAAAAATAAGACACAATTATTTTCCCACTTTTCTCTTCATTTATAAATACAGCGAATAATTATTGATACGAATATTATAGATAATTATCCAATACTTTAAATATTAACACTATTTTGTAGAGAATGTTCTAGGCTATTTTTAGTTTCGCTTCAATAATAATAATTATATGAAAGACGAGTTATTTTATGGAAACAATTGATTTTCTCAGTAAACCATAAGATAATTATAATTTTTTTTCTTTGTATAAGAACAGCATATTTGAAGTTTATCTCGAAAGTCATCAGGGATGAGCAAGATGAAATGATGAAGCTTTCTTATAGTTTTATACAGAAAATGTTAAGCTCAAATTAATATTTTATAATCCAAATATTAATTTAAATATTATTTGAAAGTATTATTTGTCTGTCGCTCACAATTGTTGCGAATCTCTTATTAATAATTATTAGTTTTGTTTTTATATTTCGAAAAATCTTTTGTTTTCTTTATATTAAGAAAAGTTTTCTTTTGTGAAAACAAGAAATGAATTTTAAATACTATCAAATAATTGGTTTTTATTATATTTTATTTGTTTTCAATTTATTTTGTCTCCAATTTTGTCGACGAAAACAAATTAAAAAAAATTGAAACCAATTTTTAAAGGAGAGGGGGAGAGAAAGAGAGAGAACAGGGAGAGGGAAGGGAGAGAAGGGATCATTTGGAGGTATACTCATTTCATGGAAAACTTTTCGAAATCAATTACTTTTTTAAAAATTATCTGAATTCAAGTGAAAAACTAATCTTGAATTTAATGAAAAAATTTCAGAAATGCTCTCAAAATAAATGTTAAAAAGATAAATTCAACAAAAAATCGATTTCATTGTAAAGTGAAGTTAAAATTCTATTTTCGTCCAAAACTTTGAAAGCGATGACAGTCTCAATGTTTACAATAAAACTGATTCTGGGCTTAAATCAAGTGAAAAGAGTATTGGAGAGGGGTTTACATTAGGCCATTAGACGTCATATCTATCGCCGACCAAACGCTTGGATTCATTGCTTTCAACCGTCCAATAGTGTTGGTATGGATTATAGAAATTGAAGTCCTGGTCATAAGCCATTGACAGCGATGGTGAATCATATTCTAGGTCCTGATGGTTGTGTCGCTCATGATTACTGTGTAGGCATTCAGTTGTGGCACTTCTTTTTAAAGATAACGACTGTCTCCAAACCAAAGTCGAGAAGACGAATGATAGCACTGTTGTGATCAGGAATATGACAAATGCGCCCATATTTGCGCCCCGAGTCGTATAACTGCCATAATATGTGATGATTAACAGGAAGAGGTCCATACAAGAGAACAGTAGGACTGTCGGCAAATGTTTCTTCGATACGCCTATGAGTCCCAACAGGAATACTATCGTTATTATTGTCAACACTATTATAATACCTGAAAACCAAATAAATATAATTATTTTTCAAATTAACTCAAAAATAATTTATATAAAGTTTTTCGTAAATAATTGTTTTAATCGAAATCAATGTTTAGTAAATAATTTGAGTAAAATATTTTAATGTAAAACTACTCTTAGAATTGGATTTTTAAATTGTATACCAAATGAAATGCAAGTATCTTTTGAACAGGATAGTAGTTACCAAGTTATTAATTTAGACATAAAACTCAATATTTTATTATATTTATTATATACTTATTTATAATGAAAAATAATTGATTGGTATTGACTGGAATTCTAGATATCTTTGGTATAAAAATTGATGTTTTAGTCAATGAAAATGTTAAACAGAATAATAATCAAGAATTCATATAAACAGTATTTGCATAGAAATTCTAAAAACATATATTTTAATAGCTAGGTCAATATTCTTATTAAAATATAATAGAAATAGGAATTTATTTAGTTTCGATATATTCTCTTGAAATAATAGTCCCATGGTAATATTCAATTTAATGAAATAAAGATATATTTTTTCATTCCTTGAAATGTTTCGCAAAATGATCAAGATTGATAGTCTATATATGGTATGTTAACACTTTTTTTGTAATTCTACCTTGGTAATATCAATCAAAAATTTATTTGTCTAGTTGTTTGTGTCCGGTTTATTTTCGGAAATAATCTTTTTATAGAAAAATGAAGAGGAAATCAATCAAATAAATAAATTTATGACAACAATTTAAACTCTCTATGATTATGATAGATCACCAAGCACATAAATCAATAAACAAGTTTTAAAGGTTTTGTGAAAAGCCATAAATATTTAAATTCAATTTAGTATTTACTCGTTTTAAGAATAAAAATGTAATTTGATTAATAGAATCGCAGCTAGTACATAATTAAGTAATCGAGCAAATTATCCGAATAGAATTCGTTGTCTCACTCTTATCTACAATCATATGAAATGCAATTTATTTGTTCTCGACTCAATTAATCTCTCTCGCTCTCTCGCTCTCTCTCTCTCTCTCTCTCTCTCTCTCTCCCTCCCTCTCCCTCTCCCTCTCCCTCTCTATCCCAGAGTGACTCATTTGGTAACTCAAAAGAGATTCAGAGCTAAAAATGTTTAGCTCTGATTGGAATCCAATTTGAAATATAATATCCTTTTTGTGTCTTTTGTTTTCCATTCGTTGTTTTCAAATAGGCTTTGAAGACATACACACAATGAGAGGACAGTTGGCTTTTGTTTGATTTACTTTCCGCTTTCCTTTTATTTATCTTCAAATTAAGTTTTTACGCATTAATTGGATTTCGGATAACTAGAAGTATTACAAAGACGTCAAAAAGATGTCCAAATGGTGTCCAAAATATATTAGGAATAATTATTTAATTGTTTCCAAATTTCAATAATTAGGTACATCTTTATAAATGAACAAGGTTATTATTCAATTAATTTTCGCATTAATTTTATTCAGTAAATAAAATAAATTCATTTTCTTCATATGAAACTTTAAAAACGAAGCAAGAACACTTAATATGACATTAAATGTCAACAATAAAAATATGTAATTCTATCAAAACTATTGTTTGGATCATAAAACTCGAGAATAATTCTAAAATCATTTACACTTCACTTATATTTTGGTTTTGTATTCACTATTTTTTTTGTTTGAAATAAGTATTTGGAAATAATTCCCGGATTTCTCAAAACAATTGTTTGAACACAAAAGAGACTATAAAGTCATTCTTATAGTAGTATTACCAAGGTAGTAGTTGTCAATTTAACATTTACTATAAAAACAACTTTTATAGAAATCAAACAAAGAATAATTTAATGCAAACACAAAACAAGATTTTATAGTCCTTCAATTTCTCAAAAATATTGCAAGTTTACTTTACTAAAACACTATTTGACCATGATTATTTAATAGAGAATATGAGATTATATCACTTTATTTAATACCTTAAATGTTTATTTTAAAGGAATTTACCTATTTCAAATAAGCCATTTAAATAAAATAATAATAGAAAATAAAAAACTTTATAAACAATGCGTTGATAAATTCCTAGAACATATTTATTATGTTTGCTTGATATAGGATAAAAATTATCATGAAAAGATCCGAAACAAGTTTTTTTCATGAAAGTGTCTAGTATTATTTATTAAAACACTCTATGATCGATAATTGTGGTACTCTTTATATGTATATCCTGTATGTATACCCTGTATGTATACCCTGTATGTATACCTTGTATGTATACCCTGTATGTATACCCTGGTTTTGGTTAAGTATGGATTGTTTACTTGAAATCCTATGATCACAGGAATAGTTTAGGAAAAAATAGCTGAATCTCAGGAAAGAAATAAAACAATTTTGATCCTCAAAGGCTCCAGTAGTGACTGTTTTCGTACTGTGCTATCAGTTTAATCAAAACTTAATAGTTGTGTACTATAGGAGAGGGCTTTACGACCAAATATATATAAATCTCTCGCTTTTTTGCTTCTCTTCAAAGTAATAAACTTTGAAAGTTGTTTTTTCTCCACATTTTGTGTGGGAAGCGATAAATGAAATTTTCGTTTATTATAAACATTTCAAAATAGAAACCTTACTTTCAATGATGTTTATCAGTGATGTGCAGAAGTAAAGACTTATCATAAGCTTTGCTCATAAGTATTAAAATTAATTTTTTAGCTAGCTTCATTTATATTTACTTACATTTTGCCTTTAGTTTTGTTTCTCACAAATAATGTTACTTAAGATTAGAATTATCATGCACAGTTTAGCTAAACTTAATATAATTTATGAATAACAAGAAATCTATTATAAAAAAGAAGTCATAATCCTTATTTAATTATTTGTACTTGATCATTAATTCATCTTAACTTAAGATTCTTAAGTAATATATAAGCAGGAATGGCAAAAGACCGAGGTCCAAGGGGGGTATAAGGGGGTGGGGTATTTTGAAAATGGCCCAAAATTGCTTAAAAACATAAAACATCAATTTTAAAGCTTTTTCTGCCTTAAGTGACTTTATTTAGTCATATTTTAACGCATTTTGTCAAATTTAATGCAAAAAACTGAGAATTTTCAGCAAAAAAGGCAATTTTGTAAAATTTTCAAAATTTTAGAGGACCAAAATTTGAGCGTAAAAGCATGATTTTTGACGATTTTATGCAT
>JAQFZM010000141.1:0-49379 GCA_034695785.1 Galumna obvia
AGAGAGAGAGAGAGAGAGAGAGAACTAATGATCATATACTTGGTAGTAAAACTGTCAATTACTCAGTGTTTTGAGAAAATCTCTCTTAAAAATAGGATATTTTTAAAACTTCAAAAATGCGAATCAATTGTAATATTTTACAATTTTTGGGATTCAAATATTTAAAATATATTCTAAAAGAATTTCATTAATTAAAAATAAAATATTAATTGATTTTATATCTTAATTTAAATTTAATATATTAGAGATTCTTTGTTTGAAAAGACAATAACTAATCGAGATTTTAGTCTAAAACAGTATATGATTTTCGTTTCTCTTCTAACGATTTGTTACGAGTTATCTAAAGTGATATTATTATAGAGAAACTTACGATGTATTAAAATTTAATGATTGCACGAACAAAATGTGAAGAAGAAACATAAATCAAAGGCTCAGCACTAAAAAAGATATCTAAAAGAAACGCCTTTTTCTCACTTTAAAATTTCACATTATTTATACCATTTTATTATTTAATTTGTTGATCACTACTACCATAACTATATCAAGATATATCAAGATAAAGTAATATAACAAGCTTATCAATTGGAATAATTTTGAAAAAAACAAATTGAATTGTTTTTGTTATGAAAAAAAACTAGACTTGCTAAAATTCACTTACTTTATGTTTTGTTTATCTCCCCCTAAAACTCTGACATGAAACTGGTCTTTGCATCAGTGAATTCAAACCTAAATATATACTACTTTTGATGTGATATATGGTCAGTCATTTTGCATCAGTGAAAATGAGTTTGAGAGCAATAGATTATTATATCAAATATATTGAATGGAAACTTCTTAAGTATATTTTAAAAATTCAATTATTTAATTGAATCAAAAATAAATTTAAAACAACAGAAGTGTTTTCACTTTTTATGATTTAAATAAAGAGAAAACATAAGAATATTATATGTTTTCAAATGAGAAGAATTCAAAAATTTGTAAAACACTTCAATTTTCATGAATTCAATGGACACAAATGTATGTATGGCTCACTATTTTCAATGTCTAAGTCACTGATTTTCATATAGTAATAGGTATTAGTCTGAGTATTCTATAGTTTGTGTGCTCTAACAGTTACAGCCATTTCTCTGGCGGTATATGTTTTGTCTGGTCTGGTCTCTCCCCCGCACTCACAATCATTTGTCTGTTATTCATAATATCGATCTATTCGTGTGCCAAATAAGAATAGAGATCAGTAGTGATGGCGAGACAGTAGTGTTGAATTAATGTTGAGTTCTAACCGCTCAGTCGATCACCAAGGTCGTATGCAAGAGCCCAAAGTCATGTTAATGACCACTACATATCAGGTCAATGTAGTGCTTCTGTCTCTCATTGATTTCATTTACCTGAATATTATACCTAAACATCACAACTCTTAAACAGAGATCAATGAAATCAATACTAAACTCTTTTACTAATAAATTGAATTAAAATAATTTATTTATAATATATTCATAATTTTCAGATAAAATTTCTGAATAATTAATAGAAAAATTCATAACAAAAAAATTCTTCTCTCGATGTAATCAATTTAGACAAATATTAATACAAATGAATCAAATACTATATTATTCGCTGCGATTATTATTTTCATTCTATTCCAGGAATAAAATGCAAAACATGAATGAAGAAAAAACATCTGCCCTTTTCTATAAATAACAAAAATACAAATTTTCAGCCGATTATCATTAATATCATTATATTCCTTCACTATATTTGAGTAAAATATCAAAATATGTCTACACTTCACATCAAAACAATCCAAGAGTTAGAACTTAAGCATGCAAATTTTAAGGAGATTCTTAATTCATTAATAATAAATGATAACTAATCTAAAAGATTAGTAATTCTTTTGGTAAAACACTAAAAAAGTTAATGAATAGATTTCTATAATAAAAAGACAGACGTATATCAAAATATTATTTTTTCTTTGAAATGTATCCCTTCAACAATATTTTGTTAACAAAAGTAATGTCTACCGATTTATTCTTTCAATTCTTTCAGTTTGGTTAACAGTCAGTCATTTTTTAAGAATTTTATATTAATTATAGTAAACTATAAATGTTTATATTTAAGTAAAACAAAACAATTATAAACATATCGTAAATATTAATAATTAATAAGTTGTGACTTATATTTGCCATAAGAGCTAACATTTCATAAATTGATTGATTTGTTAGTCATGACTCATGGCTTCCATATTGTGTTTAAATTTGAACATAATTTCGAGTTTTAGCGCATTTGGAAAAAACAAAACATAATCTCTTTAAAGTCATTAAAACTTTAAAATCTAAAATTATGTCAAAAAATTAAAATTTTATCTAAAATTGAACCCAATTTTAAGAAAATTAAAAAAAAGAAATATAGAAATGGAGTCGGTTTGTGTCATAACTTGTCCTGTGATTGGGTTATGTATATCTACATTTGTGACCATTCATTTCCCAATTGTAGTTTGAGTTTGTCTTAAATCTGGTCATTGTTTACATTTGTCTCTAACATTATATACTCGTAAACTTATTTTCAAGAGATTCTATACTTTTTTCGTTTCTCATCTCTTTTCTATTGACATTACAGTAGAGTATATACGAGAATATCATTTGAAGAATTGATATAAGAATTGAGATACTGGTGTTCGCATACAACACACACACAATGAGTAAACACATGTTTGTATATAAAGTTTTCTTCATTTGGTCTGAAATACTTTATTCAATTAGATTTACTGTATCTATGCTTTAGTTGTGATGTTCTGTTTTTTCAACTTTTATAAACAATCAAAATATATAGAAAAGGTTTTAGGAGTAAACAATAAAACTTACTTGATGCACAAAAACATCAGGTCCCCCGTCTACAGGAGTGATAAAACCCCATCCTTTGGCTACGTTAAACCATTTGCATTTGCCTCGTCTTCTGCCCGATTCGATGACATTTTCCCCTGAAATTCATCAAAATTAGTAACAAATTAAACATTAAAACTAATTAATTTTCCAAATAAATTGCTTTCAAATATTATATCAATCTATCAATAGTTAATTCTGAGCGCATAACCAAAATTATATTCATTAACATAAATAAGGGCTCATTTGCAATCATTTTATCATTTTTTATATCTCTTTTTGTTAGACAAAAATCATTAAATAATTATTAAATACAAGAATTAGTTTTCATATATTAAATGATCTATCAATTTATACTAAAACAAAGAGATAAAAATATAAATATTTTATATATTATTATACGATAATTATTGTTGAATATAACAAAAATATCGAATCAGAAATCAATTTAAATATCTCTCTCTCTCTCTCTCTCTCTCTCTCTCTCTCTCTCCCTCACTCTCTCACAATAATTGGAGTTATTGTAAAACTGTCTGTTCCTCTACTGATCGATCTATTAAAGAGAGCACTGGTTTTGATAATCGATTTGATTGTTTCTTCTGATCGACTAAATTATAGGAATCACTGCTAAAAATAAAAACCAACACTAAGTTTGTGGTTTTCCTCCGCACATGTTTGTCACTATCGGTTTTAGCAACAGTCCAGTTAAGACAATAACACTATTTACAAATCTTGTAATTTCCAAGAGCACTCTGACCAATGTTTTTCTTAATAGCTTTAAATGTCAACCAAGCTAATTTAGCCAAATAAGCCAAATGAGCTAAATGAGATAAATGAGCATGTTCCACTAATTACAATTTCAATATTAAAATATAGCATTTTTAGAACCAAATTATATTAAAAACATTATTCGTATAAAATTGAAAAGAATTAAATTTAATGATTATATGTTTGCACAGAATATAATCATTGAAAGAGTGGAGACCACAGACTAAAGCCTTTTTTATTTAATGAATTTATTATTATGTGTTTTCACTAAAGAAACGAATGAATATATAAAGAGAGATATAAGAGAAAAATATGTTTTTCTGTTAAAAAGATACAATAAAAATATGAATTTGGTCATTTTATTTTAATATTGATATAAATATGGACACATTCAATGTAGTGGAGGCGCAGTGACGGCGCGGTTTGCGTGCATTTGTGAAGTTACACGCAATACGCCTATCATCGTATTTATCATTTTTGCATAGAATTATGTACTAGTGTGCTATGTGCTAGCTCAATTGTGTTGAAATCACTTTTCAATAAAAAAGTGCACAATATTTGTCAAATTAAAGTTTCTATCAATTCTAACATCGATTTAAACTACAATTATTTTATAGTTATATAAAACTAAATGAAAAATATATAATAAATTACATATTTTTTATGAATTGCGTTAAAACTGCGACAAATTTTATGACTTTCCGTTTCTAAACTCTTACTGTTATTTCAATATATGGGCACTACTTTGACCTATAATACACTATAAAACTGTTTTTATAATTTTATACTTTTTTAAATTAATTTTTTATTTTAAATTATTTAAATATATTTTTATGAAAACTCAATAAAATCTTATTTTTTTAATAGTAATATAAGTAATAACACTCTATAGTAATAATTTTATTAATAATCATGGCAAAATTATGGTAATTCATTGGAAAAATCTTGATGAAATCATAGATTACATTAACGATAGCTGTGAATGAATAAAACGGTAATAAAATATTTTGGTATTTGAATCAATTCTCTTAAATCGTATGAAAGATATATTAGAGTCAAAATTATTGTCCAAAAGATAAGATAAGTTAAACAATAATATTATATAAAGAAAGGATAGGACCTAAACCGACAAAATTTCGTATTGTATTGAAAAAATAGGAGAAAATGAGGAAATATTACCGATAGATATGCAAACAAATAAAGAAATTCTGGTCCAAAAGATAGGAAAATGAGATTAGAATAAGTGAAGGAATCGACAATTTATTGCATTTTTGTTTACTATAGAAATATGTTCTGAATATTTAACTGAAAATTCTTGTCATAGAAATAGATATTATAAGTCGAAAACATTACAAAAAGAAGACATAATTTTATCATAAAATTACTATAAATTATTCTTTTGATTCTTTTCAGTGGTATTTGATTTGAATCGGGAAAAAGAACCGGTTTAATGACCATAACAAGTGCAATGGGCCGACAAATTGTACACTTGGTTGCCGAGTATAAATTGAATGAGTAGTGGCCGAACCCTACAAATAAAAGTTAGACCAACTCTGACAATCTTTTCTACTTATACTCATAGTTACTTATAGACATTGAGTTTATTTTATTAGAAACAGAGAACTTCCTGTCCTCTCAAATCACTGAAATCACTGATATTTATCAATGAATTTATCACTCATTTAATACATTTGACAAACAAAAACTTATACCAATTATTAATAAAGCAACAAATCTTATAAATAATCCAGTTTATAATCCACAAATTTATTAATAATCTTAAAATTTATTAATAATCTTAATAAATAGCCTTGTTAAACAAAAACTAGTAAACTTAATGGCAAATATTAGTTAATTTTACTAAAAATTAAAAAAAAAACTTTTGGTTAATAAAACTTATGGACAAAACAACTGATGATTAGAACTATTAATTTAATGATTAAATTTATTGCAATTAATTAAAACGTGGGAACAAATTCAGTGTTTTGTTAATATTTAGTAGAATATTGTGTTGAGAGAACAGTAGAGACAATACAATAAACAGGAAACAGATAAGAATGTGTTGGAAACAAGTAATCAAATTAAAGCTTTGATTCACATTCATTGTGTATTACATGTATTAGACATACCTTCAAATGGATCTGAGAGTCATATCTATTAAACACAAGAGTATTAAAAACGATGTTTCGCTTAAATTTTAGAAGAATTCGAATCATATTTTATATGACTATATATACGACTCCCACACAAACAAAACTTTTTAATTCTATGAGTTATTGTCGATAAGTTGGGACCGGGTGTAAGACCGGTGTCAGACTGGCATATGGACTCCTAGTCTGGACTTCACTTCTGATGGCTCTTCAGAAGAATTGCAAAACTGTGGACTTATAGTTGAAAGTGAGGGCTAATAAAATCCCACCCAAAAAGTGAAATCTAAATTCGCCCAAAAAATAATAAAATTTGAAAACATAGGGAACAGACATAAGAGAGTGCTAGTGGTGGGGTCAGCTTTGGACAGCTGAGGTGCAAGCAGGGGAGTGGGGGTCACTACAGTTATTACAGTATTGGTCATGGATTGCATATACAGAACTCATACCCCCTTTTCCTTTCCCGGAGCGACCAGTGCTATAGTGAATAACAGCTGCTTTCCATACACCAGAATTGGAGTGCAATCAGAACACAGAACACAACAAAACAAATTTTTTTGTCTCCCTTTCAGTAAACGAGAAAATTCTGAATTCTATCGCAAATATAAAATACTAAACAATATTCGAGACAAATAAGTAGAGAACAGAACAGGACAGGACATGAGGCCTGAAAAGCCTCAATATTAGAACTGTTCCTAAGCCCACGCGACTGACCCTATTGTCCAAAATGTTAACAATAGGATTGACCCACAAATAGTTCTCTACGACTACTTCTCGTGGCCTTCACTACTGTATATCGAATTTATTATACCTTCCATTTAAAACCAGAGATGGATAGGGATGGATAACCATGCAAATTTCATCCATAGCCGGGGGGAATAATATCTAAAGTACCACCCACAGAAATAACTAAAATTTAGCTTCAAGCTACTTTTTAGCTATAGTAGTCTTATATAACACAAACTAATATTATATTTCAAATTATCTCAGATTTTTGTTTAGTTTCTTATTTGAAATATTTTATAAAAATTGAATAAAAACTCTTTTTATTTATCACTTATTTATCTGAATTAAATTATTTTATTTTATTTAAATTATATAAAATAATTACTAACAAATTGTATCTAATATTACTTTTTCTATAATTACTTTAGATTCTGGGGATTCAATCATTGGGGACTCAAATACAAGTTGGTGTTAACCCCCCTTTTCACTGCCCATTACTGATATAAAAGCTTTCAGGTCTTAAGCATAAACACATAATTTAGTCATTTTGTGAATTTTAGCGTAAATTTTATAAATAAATTAATTGATTTGAGATTTTAAATAAAAATACAAAAATAATTTTATAATAATTAGGAAATTTTAAAGCATTGCATAGACTCTGAGATTTGCTTTTAATAAAAATTATTATCAGATAATACTTATCAAAGTTGTCTCAAAAGCTGAGGACTCCCCTCAATTCCCAAACGGACTGTCGTCCCCCTATTGTACGGTCGACTTAAAGTAGTATTTGTGCGGCGATTTGCATAACGCCTACACCGAAATCCATCAAAAGTTTATGTGAGCCAAACAACTGTCACACGCATTGCTATTATGCCATACATTTCATGTAAACACAGCTAACGTTTCACTTCTATTCTTATGGAAATCAAATTCAAATTTTTATTTAAAAAAAATGAATTTTTTACTCAAACAGTAGACAACTTTAAGATTAAAGACTCGAAATCTAACCAATCAATCAGAGAATATACAACTAAGCATTTGTATATTCACTTGACTGAACAAATGAACAAGGCAATTTTTAAGAATTCTTACTCTCAAAATTTTGATGACTCCACACAAAGTAACAAAAAACCTATAATCAAATTCTCTCTCTCTCTCTCTCTCTCTCCCTCTCTCGCAGTGAATTTTTCTCACTCTCTGAAGAGAGCACTGGATATAAGTGGACTAATGACAGGAAAAGTGAGAAAAATACAGTACTTATGACAACTTAGAATAATAACAACAAAACGAGTGAAATGACACGAATTGGTCTTTTGTTGTTGTGATGCAAACCTGCATTGAGAGCGTCCTGACTATCCTGACTATTACAGGAGGTGTGCTGTTGTCTATATTCTTGTTGGTGTTGCTGTTGATGACCGGCTTGTCTTTGTCTGACAGATACCATTCCAATCCCAGAGGAATGACAGACAATTGTTTTGATGCAAAACAACTAAATATGAACTGAAAAGTTGAACACTTCTTAAAAAAGAGATGAATCGGAAAACTTTTAAACTTTAATTCGAGAACAAAATGGAAATCAAGTGATCAGATCTGGTATTTGGAGCACAACTCGAATGAAAAAGTATTGCAATGAAATGCTTTTTATAGATCAAAGAAAACAGAATAGAGACTAAAGTCTGTGTATTCTTCACTCTAACTCTCATTTTATTTCTGCTGAAACTATACTTCAATTTTCCTTTAGGTTTAACACAACAACGAATAAAATAAGTTGAAAATCGATTTTTATTTCTGCAAAATAGAAAAATATTCGACTCAGACATAGCGGTAGTGCACTCACTGTAAAGTTAGCATTAGTTGCAAAAGAGGGAAAAGAGGGGAAAGAGGGGTTAGGGGTAAAACTGCACAAAATATTATGTGCGCACACATGTGTTGTGCTGCCTCACTATCTCGTCAGTCAGTTTCTCTGCCCCTTCCACTCTCCAGTCCATCCATTGAGTCACTGTTTTGCCAATAATACTATCTATTAATATAAACACCGACTGTAGTGACAACTATTAGTCTACTCTAAAACTGTTGCCAACAAACAATTCAATTCATTTTCAATTTCATTCATCTCTCAATTCATTCATATATTTATTCAAAACAATTCAATTTTAAAATCGATTTTTTAATTATTTTAAATTATCGATAAATTATTTTACTTCAAATGTAAACCATTAAATGAATTCAATAAGACTACAAAACTTCAAATTATTGTCTATATATAGAATATTTTTGACAATTAAATTTAAATTAATAATTAGTTAGAAATTAATTGATTTAAACATAAATATTAAATAAAAACTATTATAATTTATATGATTCATAGATATAGAAAAGCGATAATTTGAAAATTTCGTGGTTTTATTGGACATAAACTCAATTTAAAATCTATAACTCTTTCCTTTAAAAAAAATATTTTTTTTAAATATCAAAAATTGTTGTCAATAGTCTTTATCAAATTATTAATTCTGTAAAATTTATTGAAATTCTGTAAAATATATTGAAATAAATACAAAATTCTATCATTAATTAATTAATTAAAACTATTTAAATTTTTTTAATTTAATTAAAATTTGATTTTACAGGACTTTTAGGTAATGATCTTAAATACAAGCATTAAATATAATCCTTTAATAATTAATAGAATATAAAAATTTAACCCTTTATTAATTAGAATCAAGGACAATTCTCAATTTTAAAATATAAATAATAATCGATATTATGAATTAATCGATAAAATTTCAGACAATTCCTGTTAATATATAGGTATTTATCATTTTCAATGCTAGGTAAAGTACTTGTTTATGTTTTTAATATTTTAAATTAGAATTAATCTTGATTAAGATAATCTTGGTGAAATAATTTAAGATAATACATATTTTTAAAATCTTATATAATAAAGTAAGAATTTTTTTTGAATTAAAAATTATAAAATTTAATTAAATTTAAAACAATTTAATCACAAAAGGATTTAATTATTATTAATTAATAATAAATTAATTTTTCTCAAAATATTAATCTAATTTAAATTAGGATTTAATAATTTAAAGTTTAAAATATTTTTAATTTTAAATATCTTTAATTGAAATAAATTAAAAACTATTCCTTAAATTCTAAAAGATACTAAAAGCTATTTTGGCTAAATTATTCAAGGTAAACTGTATTTAAATAATCATTTCTTAGTTCAATACCTTAAGAATTTTTGTTCGAATTAATAATTGTTTAAAAATAAAGATTTTCAATAAATTCTTTAAAGGTCTGACATCTTTGGAATGTTGACCCTTTGATTGCGCGCGCGCTCTACATTCACTTCTTGAACGTCAGACGCGTTAAACCACGTGATGAACCCATACCTTCAAATAAGTGAAGTAAAACTCCGTTTAAAAACACTAAAAAAACTACTGATTTAATGGCATTTTATCAATAATAAATAAAATATTCGTTTTGAGTTCTATGATTGGGACCATAATTACTTTTTAAATTGTAGCTCTAATTAATGAATAATTAATATATAAAATTATGTTTTATATAAATATGTAATACTGTATGTAATACTCTTATTCAGAGAGTGCGCTAATGCTTCGGTTTGTTATGCTCTCCAATTATTAGAAAACCGATAAAAAAAATTGAGGCATAAAAGAAGGCCTGACCTGCCATCTATTTATACACATATGACTTAATAGATCATATTTTTTTGTACATCAAATTATTGCCTCTTTATTGGAATTTTATTTTTAGTTAAAACAAATCATTGGAGAATTAAATATAATTTAAAGAAATTTAAAACATTTTCAAATCAATTGTAAAAAATTAAAAATTCATTAAAATTACTGTTAATTACGATTATTAAATAACTATGTCTTGGTTTAATATTAGAGGTATACTGTATACAGTGTATACCGTATATCTAACTATATTTATAAGTATGTCTAACAAATGCTGTTCTAAAGATTCACTTTTATGTGTAACTCATGAATAAAAGTAACCCTTGAAGTCCCCATTGTTAACCTTTCGTTTGTCAAACATTAAATGAGTGGCTTTTATGTCATTAAATAGCGATTAATCTTTTAGTAAAACTTTTAGAAAATCTTTTGTATAAATACATTGAAACCCCTTTATTTTAGTCATAATTAAAGAGGTATTTAAGGAAATATTTTTAGATCACAAAATATAATAAAATTAAAAGTTTTCATCTGAGGATTGAAAATAAAATATTTGTTTTGATACTAATTTTCAGTATTTTTGAGAACATTAGATGGTTTACAATAATTAGTTAAGTTTTAATTAAACGTAAAAAATTCAATGAAAAACTATTTCATAAATAATTACTGAAAATTTGTACTAAATTTGTATTAAAAATTTTAATTAAAAATATAACTAAATATAAAATTTGAAGTTTGTGTCAAATATAAAACTTCATTAATAAGTTTTATACTTTTCTATTAATCAATGTATATTATAATTATTGAGAAAATTACCTAGATGATAATGGAAAATTGTTTAGCCTTATTGACAATACTTAGTTTTTCTTCTATAATTGAGTATTAACAATTGAGCAAGCAACATTCAAAGGCAACAAATTCAAAGAAACGAATGACAACGCATTTGAAATGTTATATCGTTTATAGAAATGAAACCGTTTTTATGATATTAAAGAAAAGCAAAGAAAGCAAAGATTTGAGCCCTTATTATATAAAATTTGTTTGAAAACAAAGATTAGTTGAACTTACAGTTAGTTTTCATTGAATGTGATGTTAACAAAAGAGGTGACCACCGAAACACTTAATATGTGACAACAAAACCAATGAAATAAAAAACGAATTTAAAATGAAATTATTATTTAATAATTGACTTCGAAGAGTGTTTTCTGTTGTTTTGAGTTGAACTCCGCAACTGCTGTTACAACTCCGCAGCGCCCGCACACCACCGCACATACATTCACACACAGAATCACCAGAAAAGAACGGAAAGGAATATTTGCAAGACTGCCATATAATACTTTTAAAGAAATGCATTGCTATTGGATACTGAAAATCAAAATGGGTTTGGCTTTTGTGCTGCTTTTGAAAACATTGGACAACAACTCATACGAAGAATCAATTTTTAGCAATTTTTTCATTTCACTATTTTTTATAGAGTTTAGGAAATGAGAAGGACTTTACTTCTCAATGCAATCGTTATATAACTCCCTTTTATTCATAGAATTACAAAAAACTAAATCACGAAAAATATTTTGAACTGAACCAGAACTGAACTGAACAGAAAAAACAGATCTTGAAAAGTGACCCAACACTCACAAAAGAGTCAAAAGGACAGCACCAGTTCCAGATGTGCTCCTTTATGACCACTACATATACTAACCCTACAAAAATAGTTTCCTAAGGAATGGCTCAGTAGGTATTATGTGAACACTTCCTCTCAATTCAGTAAAAGTAGTGGCAGTGTTTGCATCTCTTAAACCTTCTCTTTCTTTATATGAGTGGAAGTCCATAACTAAAGCCTTAGGAATAGACCACAAAAGTCCAGCAGAAAGTGATCGCAAACTCAGTTAATGTTACTTATGTTCAGATATCTATTGACCACTTCTGGTACTCACTATACTCAGTAGTTCAGAGTTGACCCCTTTCTTCAATTTGTGTCCCCCTTAGCTCCCCGTTCGTTCACTCACTCACTCAGTCACTCACTCTCTCGCATCACAAATCAATGTGATATACAATATCAGAGTTACGATTCTTATGCGAACCCCTCTCTCTCTCTCTCTCTCTCTCTCTGATTCATATATGAGAGATATTTGCCGTCCATTTGTCTGATATAACAGTACTGTTAGTTATTATTTTTTCTACCGCTGTTTAGAATAGGTTTTAGTAGTCCTTTGTGTTTGTGTCTCCCCTTTCACCCCCTTTGGCTGCAGAGCAGACCTTTTGGCACAACCGGCTGTTAGCCCTTATCTCTAGTTGTGTTCTCTTTTTATTATAAATGTTTAATGTATATACATATTAGTCAATGAAAAGAATAACATTTTTTTCAACGAATTCGTGTTTACTCATTGAAACTGAGTGTCAATTGAAATCTTTACTCATTGTATCCAAAATTTGGTTAATTATACCCTTTATTTTGAAAACCTTTGCTACTAATAGTGTTGTTACGCAAACGTAATTCAATTAAAACTTTAATCATTAATAGAGTCGTAACCAATAGTTCTTAAAATCAGAAGAATATTAGTATTATATCATAAATGAAATTTTTATTGAATAACATTTTTATATTAGAAAATAGTTTGATTTTTGACAAATTTAACCTTGCTACATTTATAATCTTGAAATTTGTGTCAAATATTAGACAACAAATATTAATAACGAAGTATTAAAATGTTTTGAAATCTTTATTTTTGTTTGAATCTCATCTTTAGATCTGAGGTATAGTTACTATTGACAAGAATATTTTCCTTCCATTAAAAAGATTAATAACATTTCCTCCAAAATAGTCCCCAATTTAGTGAATGTAATGCTCTGAAAAGAGTGGTTCCGGTGTTTCACTGGTAGTACCAAATTATAGACATTTTAATTGCAAAACATATCCTTTGAGTAGTAGTCAAACGAGTCGTTCACAAATTGTTCTCTAAAATACAAAATAAATTATACTTTTTATTACCGATATATAAGAGATAATCAGTATAGCAATATTTGGTCATGATCATTTATCACTCATATTAAATGATAAAACATTTTCGAGATCAAATATTAGCAAATTATTGATAACATTTATTAGTTTACAGTATAAACATTAATATAAATTCTATGAAAAAAGCATTCATTTGATAATTATATTAAACATCTTTTCATATACTTTTGAAATTATTGTTAAATGTTTTTATGTTTTAAATAATCATTTTTAAGTTCGCACAAAATGAAATCTTATTGAATAAAATGCATTTTCCATAAAATCATTGACTACAAATTTTGTCTTGCTAAAATTAAATCTTCAATATAGAAAACTCAAAATATAGCATGAACAAATTGAAATAACTGTAAACTTTTTAGTGTTTTTTTTGAATGCAACTAGTTACATTTGTGAATAAAAATTACCAAATTTACTGTTCTTTTACAAATGTATTTTATTGGAACAAGGTTATTAAGATAGTAATGAATTTCAGTAAAAAGAAAATTAAACGAAAATAAAATTAACATTTTCTGAGGCCTCAAATATATTTAGTTTTAAAATATTTCTCTTTTTTTTATTAAACCATTAAATTTATAAAATATAAGACAATAATAAACACATTCTATATTTACTTCAATTATCCTAATTATATGAAAGTTGAAACAGTTATTTGATTTAATTGTCAAATGTTTTCATTTATTTGTCAGAAAATAAAATAAAATTAAATAACAATTTAACGAATAAATGAACTAAAAAGAAGTCGAGAAAAAAATTATTTAATGTAATGTCTTTTATCGTAATAGCTTTAAGTAGTTTATGATTTATGAAGTTCCAGTCCAGCCCTTAGCCCTACACATAATACTTTTTAGAACTAACACTACATCCATAGTTAGAGCACAACCTCCTAAAAAATTCTATTGATATTTAAGTGCAGCCATTATGTGCCGAAACACATAACGGTAGTCAACATATTTCATAAAACTATATCAAAGTGTATGACATCATGAAATATACACAACATTTATCTTTAGAATCTCTCTCTCTCTCTCTCTCTCTCTCTCTCTCTCTCCTCCCTTTATTTGGCGATTGTTTTATTATTATAATTATTAGTAGCTAGATATTGTTTGCGTGATAAATTGATATTGTTTCCATTTATGAGGAATTTAAACAAATATTGATATTTTTAGGAGATTTTAACTCTTAATTAATTGATATTTAATATACTTTAAAATAAAGTCTTTAATTAATGTCAATTTAAGTTGATTAACACATATATTTTACATTTGATCATGGACAATTTAAATAGAAATTGCTTTGAGAATTTAGTTAAAATTGTCGAATAATTCAAATTACCTATACTTAAATTTATTGATGATTTACTCGTTCTTTTTTACTATAATTTAATAAATCATAAAATTTCAAATAAACTTTGCTTTAAATCATTTGAAAATATGAAACACATTTTTAGATTAATTATTACTTTAATTTATTTAATATTTCATTGTCTATGAGCCGAAAAAAGTGAATTTTAGTTATACCGAGAGTTCATAAAATAAATGTTTGTTAAAACAGTAACAAAGACTTTGCTTAACGAATTCAAAATACAATTAATTAATACAGTCTTTCCTCGATATAGTCAGACTGAATTGTTGGTGTCAAGAAATTAAGCTGGTTAAATCAAGATCTGGTTATATCGAAAACATTTAACAGTACAAATATCATATGAGCGTTTTTAAAGTTAAAATATACCTGGTATATATCGAGGTTCTGGTTAAATCGAGACATGATGTAAGACTAACTGTACACATCTTTCTGACAATAATTTTGATAAAGAAAATATGCTTAACATTTATATTATGTTATATTTTATGGCTTTTAAAACCTAAAAACTGACTTTAGATGACTTTAATTAACGGATACTTTTTTATTCTTTAAGTGATATTCTTTAATTAAGATTCACTTTATTTCGATTATAAAAAAATATTTAATAATTTAGTATCAAATTATAAGTTATATTTAATCCATAGAACTTAATGTGTGTGAAAATATATTAGAAATAAGACTAATTTCGATAATATAATATTAAAATGAAAATTAATCAAAGCTTTTGAGGCTTACAATCAAATATATTTATACAAAGTCTAGTATTTAGGATATCGTATAATAAACTTATATTTTCTTCCAAAATGTAATATTAAAAGACTACTGAGAGAGGGAGAGCGGAGAGAGAGAGAGAGAGAGAGAGAGAGAGAGAGAGAGAGAGAGAGAGAGTCTGAGTCAGCTATCGATCTATTTTTTGCAGTGGATTTTATTATTGTGTGCACTTTCATTGGACAATCAAAATCAAAGCCAGTATTATTATTGCCGACTCAGCCCATCCTCTCAGTGATCGTTCCAATCAATAAAAAATATAATATATTGTATATAACATCTACGTATATACAACATGTGTATATATACGTATATACATATATATTAATATATAAATGCATATTTTAATCAAAATTTGATGTCAATTTTGACGACTTTTAATTTTAATGATTTTAATGCAAATATTAATATACAAATGTAAACAAATAAACTCATATTAAACTTAATTTATTTCAAAATATCTATCAAAATATGAAACTATTATTAGTATCTAAAAAAATAAAATATTATATAGTTTTACACCAAAAATAGAAAATATATTTATTAGAAATAAATTGTGACAAAACCTATAAATAAAAACATATGGTTTTATAGATTCTTTTTGATTAAGAAAATTGAAAATTCATTTATTAAGGCTTACATTTGATGTAATTTAGTAACATCTTTACTCTCATTCAAATCTCATTAACTCTCATTAAAATCAGGTAATGAAACATTAGTAATGATTTAAATTTAATAAATAACAATAATTAGAGTTTAATTTAAGTTCAGAATTAATCCCTTTATAAATATAAACTAGTGCAAGTCTCTTAGAGTATATTTGGTTTCAATTAATAATGAATTGAAATTAAATTAGATATAAGAGAAACTTATGATTAAACAGAGATTTCAATCAACAATTTGTCTCTAAATTTACAATTATTTATCTAAAATGTTAGATAACAAACAATATTTAATCCATTTCTAACTGTAATAATAGAAAAGTGAAATAATTCAATTAAAATTGTTTTATAATAATAAATCAAAGACTTAATTTTATATTCAAAACATTATATTCTTTCGTCAAAATTTTTAGTATTAGTTCATTCATTAAATTATTTTATATTTTAGAAATGACCAAATCTTACAGAAAGCTATTGAGGAGAAGTCTAAGATAAGCATGTTTATAAAAATTAGTTATTAAGATTGTATCATGCAACAAATTTAAAAGCTAACACATATTACAAAAATTAGTTTATTTAAAACAATAATTTTAATCAATTATTATATTAATTATAATTTTTGAAAAATGGATTTCTTTTTAAATAATTATTTACTGTTATTTACTTTTATAAATAATTGAAATAATTATTGTTATAAATTATTTTATGGTTTGATTGTAACCATTAAGAGAAAGAGAGACAAACAAAATGACTACACTTTCTATTTATTTTGTCAAAAAACAAAATGAGTTCTCACTTATTTGCAAAAAATTATTGTCGTCTTAGTTATAGCTTTCAAAGGTTTAGTTAAAGTTATTGATAGCCTTTTTATGTATATTTAAAAGGGTTTTGATTTACTGATTTAGGTAATAGTATTTTATTAGTAACACTATTAATAGTTAGTAAACTATCCATAGTTTTCTGAATGGGTTTTGATTATGAGGTTTGTCTAATACTATTGAAAAGTTAAAGGCTATCATTACTCAATACTTTTACTTTAATCACTTTATGTGTTTAATTGTTAAACAATGATATTATAATTTAAATATATTTGAGGCAAACAAACATTTTAATAAATATTAAGATCTGTTAATCATTTTTTAAACACTTTTGTATCTAAAAGGGTTTTCTTCAACTCTTCCTATTATTCATTATTTCTAGAAAATTTACCATGAACATTAATTATTAGAAATAACTTATAAGTTACAATTTATCATGTTAAATTCAATACAATAAGTAAGAATCGCTATAACTTTACTAATTGATTATTTATTAAGTAATAAATTATTAGATATTCAATAATTTTATATGCATTTTGTTTAAAAACAATATAACTCTTTTGAAAGACATCTGAATCACAATAATTCCTAATTTCAATAATAATTTCAATTATTGATATAAATTATAGAAATAATAAAAATCATTAAACAAATACTTAATTAAAATATTAGTTAAATGATTAAAAGCTATCACTTGAATGAATAGACATTTTAATGTATTTCATGTTTTTTATTGTAAGTTAAAGAAATAGTTTAACAAAAGAAAAGAAAAAAGTAAAAAGAACAAGTGAATAATGTGAATAATGTGAATAAAGTGAATAAGTTGAAAGACTACCTGCTTTCCATTTCTGATGTATTTTTAAAAAGATTAGTGTAACGGATATACCAATTCTAAGAATATAACAAAACAGTCCGAATGAAAGATCACATAATATATAGCTTTTAAGTGAAAGAGCGATCACTATTTATAATCTTAAAGCCATACAAAATGTCAAATGAAAAATAGGTTCAAACGTCACATTAGGAAACTTAACACATATTTTAGACTTTGCCGGAGGTTTAAACTCAAATTTCTTAGAATTAAATTAAATAAGAAAAAGAAACGAGCAATAAAACATTGCAACCACTCAACTGTTTATTCCTTCCATATATAGGAGATGAGCCATTGAGGAGACATCACTAAAATTGTTATCTCGAGGACAAAACTTCAACAATGATTATAAGTTAACCAAACATTAATTAAATATAACTTAAACCTAAAATTAGTCGTCTTTTTTCATGCGTTCGCAAAATGTTTGATACTTTTAGTACTATAAATGACTTTTCGTAAACATTTGGAAAAACAGCGCAAAATTCACATCAGATTTTGATTCTTCACATTTAAGTCGTTTGATTTGAATGAGAATTTGGATTCAATATGTGGTGACAGAGGAGTTCTCATTTGGCAAAAGGCAAAACTTATTGACACTTATTGACAAGGTGATATACCAAACACGCCTTCCATCAGATTTCAATACGTATTTTATTATATCTTTTGTAATATTTTTTTTTATTATTCTCGTATTATCGACAGTAAAACCGCTTTAAAAACTTTGGTTCACTTTTTCGTCAACTCTCCGGAAAATCTTTTTTATATTTCTGGTGGCAGTAAAACATGATTTAAGAAGAGGAGAGGCCTCACGACTCACAAACACAGAAAATGTTGTTTTGATCCGCAGAAAAAATAATGTTTAGAACCACTTAAATACTTTTCTGACGAATTATACGAAAATACGACTGAAAACTATGAAAACTATACAAAACATATGCGAGAGATTCAAATGCATGACTCAAGTATTGGCCATAACGTTGTTTATCAGGTTATAGTCATACGTGTGTCAGACTTTGCCTTTATTTTACTCCTACACAACACTACAAAACAATCTGCGCTATACTCTCGTGTCCGCCGTATTCCGAATAATAAGTTTCCCATTCATTCAGATCTATTGAGAGCCAAAAACCCTCCGAAAACCGAAACTAGTGATCACTTTGACTAACAATTCAGAGATGTCCAGTTATATAGAGCTCATAAGTATAGCAAAAAAGCTTTAGTTTCAAAAAACATCGAACCATTTGAGGGGTTCTTTCCATTTCTTGTGGACATGAATACAATGAATGAGTCAGTTATTTAGATTTATATAGTAATCAAAATAATTATTCATTTCACTCCTGACAACAAATATAGAGTCTTCAAAGCTGTTAAGCCATTAATCATTGATAACAAAAGGCATATCCAATTTCATCCCAATTTCAAGAATTCTTACTTATATTGAGACAATCACTCACTTAAATTTGGTTCACTATTTGTCATACATTTGTCATACATTGATAACGGTTTATGTTTTTACCCATTTTTGCAAATTTCTGGAAAATTCACAACAAATCAGTTATTATAAGATATATAACAATAAATTATTATAATTGGTTTTAATGGTGTGAATCTGTTTGACGTGTTTTGTGATCATTATTTTAACGATAAAATAGAATATATTTAGTATTAATTCAATGAATTAAACGTTAGAATAAATGAATGAATTAACGTATGAATAGAGATATTGTAGTCTAGAGTAGAAAACAGGAAAATACCGGTTGTTTACTCGTCACAATTTTTTGACTGCAACTCAAATTTCCATTCATAACACTGTCAGTGGTTGTGGCGCTCACTCCCACCTAAACAGCAATACCTTATTCTGCAGTTGTGTTGTTCCATAACTGAAGTGCTATTTTCAATATCGAAACTCGAAGTCTAACCCAACCAAAAACCTAATACCATCTGCTTGTCCTCTCTCTTATGCATTCTGTGCTCTAATTTGAGGACAAATGTGTATTAACTTAAATTTGAAGCCATTAGACGGTGAAAAGACAACAACAATGGACTACAGATTCAGTAAAGACAATGTTATATAAGAAAGTAATATATCTGACAAAACATATATTTGATGCGTTCATATGCCAGTGCTTTCCTCTGCTCTACACTTCTCTACTCTTCTCTTTACCCTAGTCTAGCAACTCATCCATTCTATATAATTACCGTTAGAATAGGGTTTAGACACAGTTAGAACCGTTATCGACATATTTGATTGTCTGCCACTCAAAGGGACAAAAATGGCCTGACTCAGCAGCAGATGATGCCGTGTCCGACACAAACATATTGTGTTTGTGAGAGGCTCTCATTGCAACCAACCCTTCTGTATTTGACTGTTCCAATCGATGCATAGCCACCAATCGATGACTTATATAACTCAATATTATTATATATTGTATGTAACGGACGATAATAGCGATAATAATATGTTATTCATAGTTTGCATCGAATATAACGTCTAAAAAGTCATATAAATTATTTTTAATCCAAATTCCAATAGAAATAAGTATTTCGTCGCTTATTATTAATTAATCGATTCATTGCTATATAATCATCAAATTCTTCATCACTTGTGGTGACACTCTTTTTACGATATCTGTTTATTTTTGAGCCGACGTTCAGACATTGAAAAAAACAATTTAATCTATTTGTGAGTCGGTTAGAGAAAAGTCAATATTAAATAAAGATTGGATTTGCAGTGAATTACAAATCAGATATACATACAGTAGTTGTCAACTGAAAGATGGATCGGAGAGAAAAATGCTCGCTTTGTACCAGAATATAGTTTTTTGGTTATCAGGAAAAATTCACAACCGCTTCAAATGAGTCATTTTCCGATTTTTCTCCTTTTTTTGGTAAATCTTTCACTAAATTATAGCTAAACATCTAAACTGGTACCATGTTTATTAACGGCATATTATTGTCAGTTCAGTTTATTTATCAAATGAAGTATTATGGTCAATTTTTAGTATTTTAAAATTGATTTTTGTTCTAAAATATGATTAAATACCATTTTTGGGTACAAACATATAAAATACAATGAATTTAATGAATGAAATCTGTATTTTTAGGTCAAAAACCAAAAACATTCTCAAAACAAAAAATACCAAGAAGTCACTAAATATAGCTTAAAGATGTTCTCAATTACTTTAAATAATTAAAAACAACAAAAAATATAATTTCGGATCACAACTTAACCATTCAATTGAAACCTTATTCCATCTCTGGTTAATGCTATCTATGCTATACATCTACATGTTATCTATGTATACATCTATGCTATAATTTATTTATTACAAAAATTAAGACAAAATATTTTCTCATTATCTCAATAAATTTATCCTATTTAATTCAATTTAATTCCAAATCAATTAGATCAAGTAAAATCACAGTAGATGACACAGGATAAATCATATAAAATTATTAAGCAACAATGTATATGTTAATAGTATTGACTTTTAGTTTAATGTCTATAAACTCAAAAACAATTGTATGCAACAACTGTTAGAGTTAACACTATTTCACTTCTAAAAATTTTGGGAAAATTGTCCTTTCTCAATTTAATCAAGTTTAATATGAAGTTTTGTTTAAAAAAAATAAAAATCATTTTATAAGTCCTTTTACTTGATTAACCATAACATTTAATTGGTTGTGCCTACTTGATTCTAAAAAACCAAAATTGGTATCACTAAATGTATGGGAGTATATGATTACTTATATATATTTTTGCCGTATATATGAGTGACCTTTAATTTGATTCTCCCATAGAGTTGTTTTTAAGCACTCATTGAGTTTAATGTTTGATAAACTGTTTGGAGACAATTACGGGTATTATTACTATTATTAATATAAGCGATGAAATTATTTCATTAATAATTTAATAAATATTATATTTGAGAAACAATTTTTAAAATATTGTCGGAAGTGTTTACTTGAGTTAAAGACCACAAAACACAATATTGAATATATTGTATGAAATTTGAATAAAAGAAAATGTGTCTAAAGTTTGGTTGAAATGTGGAAAAATAGAATTCTATATAACCATAATTTATCTAAAAAACAGATCCGAAGCTCATCGTATAAAACATGGCTTTAAAACTATTTATTTTAAAAACTTTCTGATTGGAGAACTGTTATGTAATTTCGGCAAATGAAACGAAGAGAGATATATATAGTTTGTATAGATTTTTAAAAGAGCTTTCATCGCTCCGACCACTCTCTCCCACTTCTCTCTCTGACTCTCTTTTCTGTTCTCTCTGTGCCATTCATTTACTTATGAAACGGTCTAAGGTTTCATCCCCTCTTCAGTAAAGGCAGTCTATTCAGTAGCTTTAGAGGAGATGTATATCAATATTAGACTCACTTCTAATAACAATTCTGTATTGAATGAAAACACAAAAAAAGAGAGAAATGCGAAAACAAGTTTTTATTAACACTAATAATAACAGTTTTTTTAACATAAAAAGACTTTTTTTCCTGAAACGGACTCAAAATGGAAATTATTTAAATACAGTTTATATTGAATATTTTTTTAAAAGTTTGTTTATTTAATACAATTTTACCCAAGATTAATTTATATTTATACGTGATTTGGAACTAATTTATTAAAGATTTAACTTGCTTCATGTAATAATAATAATAATAATAATTAGTTTTATTATAAAATTAATAGTTGTTATATAAAAACCAGATATTGAAAATTAACATGCGCAACAACAAAAAAAGATAGACTATATAATTTTGTCTTTAGATGTCTTTAGGTCTTCTAAATATACCGGGTTATGCGAAAAGTCTCCGGTCTATATTGTAGCGAAATGGTGCATTTGTGGGCTTTTAATTAAATCAAGACAATTTTAATTAAATTATAAATAATAATTATATTTCTTAAATATTTAATAATTTTCTTTAAAATTTATTATAATTTATGAATATAATAATAAGATATCTATGGAATTTTTCTGAGCTATGAAAGTTTCAATATTTCAGGTTGTTCATGGAAATTTTTTTTAAATGCTAGGAACTCATTCCTCAACTTTTAAATTTTATTTTTATTGGCTCAAAATAAGTTTATTTTTAATTTAATTTAAACTGTCATGCTTCAATTTAAAGCCCTCAAATGCACCATTCGCTACAATATAGACCGGAGACTTTTCGCATAACCCTGTAGAATCAGATAATATATTCCCTTCAAATTATATGAAAACTAAGAAAAGGTTTGGTACTTTTTATGGTATGTGTATGTGTGGGATCATATAAGCATTTGACGGTTAGAATCTGATTTTTACATTGGATCAATTAATTTTATATTCTATTAGAAACGGTCGTAGACAAAACCCGAACGACATAAGTCCGAAAGACATTGTATGCTCTTTCGGGTGGGTATTATCAGGGATGTTCATGTTTGCTAACCAAACCTAATTCTTTCCATTTGCCAAACTAGAGTAGGGGTACAACACTTATTATATAGTACTACGTTTAGAGAAACTTATATTAAAAATTATCACAATTTCTCTTATTTGTTGGGAAAACAGTGTTTATCGATTGTGTTTCCCCTCAAAAATTTCAAAGCTTTTTATGCAAAACTACTTTATTAGTAACGAAAACCGAAGAAATCCTCGCATTTGTTGAACAAATCTCTAACGAAAACAATTTTATGGAAAATGTGTTTTAAAACAGAATGTCTTTTGATTCTAATCTGTCAAAACTCTACTACCAATTAATACACAAATTAATTGAATTTTTTTTAATTTAGTTTACTTATAAATTATCAGGAATATGCAAAATAATATCTATCATGATCTTTATGGAACTTCATTAAAATTAGCCTGATAAAATATGTTTGCATTATTTTGATTTTTTATGATTTATGACTTTATTTAACTATTAATTATCTGTAGAATTATTTAAATAACTTTAACATTAATTTAATAATTTTAAATCAAGTAGATTATAAAAACCCTGATTAATTTGAAACAGATATTTATGAAACGCCTAAAATTGTTTCTATGATTAATAATAGTTTAAAAATTATTCTCAAAATTGATTTCAATATATATTTAATGAATTTTTGAATTATTATTAATTCATTATTAATTGAAAATATTTGCATGTTCCTTTTATAGGCTTTTAATTGATTCACATAATATTTGTTTATTCTTGGTTATAATCAGCAACAGGAAAAATTATATAAGTTTGATGAGAAATAGTTTGCTATCAGTACGTTTACATTTTATTGATGTTTCATTTTTATTCTAAAGGCTTTAGATTCAAATGAATCATCATTTATCAAAATTATTTCGCGGACATTCAATTGAATTTCTTTTCATTCAAACCTCGATTCAAATTTCACAATAATTAGTGTTACAAAACTATTATAGTTTATGACTAACGTTAAAAAAATAACTAATGATATAAAAAGAAAATTTATTCGAATGAATGAAACATTTTGTAATACTTTTGAATGAAAACAATATAAATACTATTATTAATAGCATCGATAAGAAATAGAATCGCAAATGACTTTAATGATTTGTCGGAATAGATAAGAAATTTCAAAAATATAAGCAATTAAATTCATTTAAACTTAAGAATTATTTTATTTAATTATAAATTTAATTCTATTAAAAGATTAAAATATGAAATCAATTAAATTATTTTAAGAATTCAATTATTTTAACTAAATCTCAATAAATCTCAAAACTCGATCCCATATCTAATGTTTAACTTTAAAATCTATCAATAATTTAATCAAACTTTAATTTAAACATATTTTTGAGACTTATTTATGTATCGATTATTTTATTTAAAGAACACACTTTAAAGAAGTCTAAAACTAAATTTATAATTCAATAAAAATAGGAGTTATTTGTTTAATCATAAAATTAAGTCATAGTATACATCAAAATAACGTTCAAATATCATTAAATATAGAAATTTTTAACTTGCTAACTTAATAAAAATAACTATATTTTCTGTTATTAATAATATCTGTGAAATTCTATTTTCTTGTTTAACTAAATTTAACATTAATAATAATTTAAATCAGGATAATTTTAACGAAAACAATAATCCAAAACCAGGTTAAAATAATTGCAAGCTCATTTTATTTAACATATTTGAAATATGAGTCCTTAAACTATTTTGAAAAGGAATTAATTGCATTTCTATTATATTTATATCATTTAATTCCAGAATAATATAAATAATGAATTTATATTTTTTAAGAATTTTCTTTTGTAAAATCGATAATTTGTGTAATTATGTGAACAGTAATAACTTAAGACAATTGAAGTTCATTTAGAATTCATAAAATAAATATAAAAAATATGTGAAAAAATAAAGTAATGTCAATGCCGTCGATATTTAAAACTATTGTTTGAAACGCAAACCAATCATTAAAGTCATAGTTAGGCATAAAATATCGATTGAAAAACTAAATTATTATCTTGTTTTCAGCGCAATTCACAACTGAATAAACTCAAGAATATTGAAGTTTTAAATAATTTCAAGGAATTACTCATAAATAGTTTTCAAATATTATATCAAAAATATAATATTAACTTGATAATTCTGAGAAATTTGAATGAAAGGGTAACTTTTACTGAAACTATGAAAAGATATTTAATCATAACTTTTTTGGTAATTGTCATCAATTGGATGGTTGGGGTCGAGAGTCGGTGTGGCTCTCCTGAGATCCCATATTTGGCTAAAGATATTGTAAATAAGGATTTCTTTGAAGAAGTAATTCATTGAAAACTTAAATTTTAAATTTATTTAAATATAATTAATTTAAGGGCGAAATACTTTCTATCGGATGTATTGGAAGTGTAGCCGTTGGCCACAGTATGAGAGATCACGTAATTCAATGTCGAAACAATAAGTGGAACAGTACTGTTTTGCGCTGTTCAAAGGTTCACAATATATCATCCATTGATATAGAATCAGATAATTCGGTCAACAAGAATGTTAAAGAAAGGGAATTTCTTTATCTATCAGACAGCGATCCGACCACTTGTGTTCTCCTAAAAGAGGAGGAAAAATGGGTTTTGCATTTGTCTGAAAATAAATACGTTTCAAACATTGCAATAATCGCTGCAATTGTCGACAAAAGCCCTGAAGACTCTACGACTCAATCGATTGAAATCATAGTTAGTCTACCGGACGGACATATATGTCAGTTGGAAGAAGAGAAAAGGGGTCACAACTCTGCCCTAATGTTTCTCATTTACGATTGTCCCGACAGTAAACCCATAGAAAATATTAAACTCGACCTCAAAACAAATCAGTACAGTATTAATGTCTGCGGTTTAGAGATCTTTAGTTTAATGAGTGATGACTGCGGAAAACCAGAGATACCTCTCTATTCATACGCCAATCAAATGACAATACAAAACGGCACTAAAATCGCCGAATATGTCTGTGCAAAGGGTTATCGAATGGTTGGCAACCCTTTGCGAACATGTACTTCAAATGGTTTGTGGACACCTTCAGAACCACCCATTTGTGAACCGGAAATCAAATGCATTCAATACACTGAAAGTCACGAGAATTTTAGCCTCGAATACAGAGATTTTGATTTATTTGGAAACGCAATTCCAGACATTTCTGTAATTGGGTATCACTGCGCAAATAGATCTCAATTGATATCACCCCGAACAGAAGTATATTGCCTTCCTGGTGGCAATTGGTCACAAATTGATCAAATACCTGAATGTCATCCAAGGAGTCATGTAGTGGTAGTGTTGGGACATCACTTCCTTAACGATAAGCATTTGATATATTATGGCGCCACCGGTTTAGTCATACTATTCCTCGGATCGTTTGTAATTCTGTTTCATATGCGAAGACTCGCAAAAAAGATTTCCCGTCAAATGAGAGAACGATCCTATTATGAACAGGAGAAGGCAATGCCCCACTACAGTAATGAATCCAATTATCAGGATATGGCAAACCTGTTCAGTGGGCCCACAGAAAATACAGGTCCAACGCCACCAACACTACCCGCTGTTCAACAAACAGATCAGAAGTATTAAAATCAATTCACTTCAGATTGATTTCACTGATTATCACTTTTTGGTCAAAACGTTATAATATATGATTACACTATTGTAAAGTAAAGTAAAGGTAGTGACCAATGAGTGTCAATAATGTCGTTAAAAGTTTAAAGAAATAAATTTAATGATAACTTTTTAATAAGTTCTAATTTCTAACATTGTTTCTTGGTAAGTTTTTCACTTGTGCATCATTTAGGGGCACGTTTTTAAAACTTCCTAATTTATAATATGAAAAATAGATTATATTTAAAAATATGGGTTAAGTGCTGTTCGCTAATTAAAAATCATCTAAAGTGAGTTTAAGATTATTATAATTACAAAAATCTCTGTAAAACCTTTCAATTCACGAACTCTTAAATATTGTTATAACTTTTTTCCAATGATTCATCAAATTAAACTTGTTCAATTACAGTATGCTTTACAATACACACCTTTTTTGACACGTTTATCCATTAACCATTAAACTCTATGAGCATAACAATACTGAAAATTTGATGGACACAATTTCCAATTTCAATAAAGTTTACACTTTTATTTTGTTACGAATAAATTAATATTAAAATCAATACTAAATATTTAATGTAAATATTTTGAAATATATTAAAAGTAAAAACATTAAATTTAAGACAAAAAAATCGAAATTAATTAAATTAAATTAAATTAAATAATAAATTTGATATCATTTGACACTAATAGTAATAATATATCCGAAAGGCTTATAATTTTAAAAATATTGAATTTTTATTTGGCTAACTACTCAACAATGAGCTTGGTCGGCCTATGGGTCAGCTCTGGTCAGTTAATGGTTAATGCGATCGTTCACTAAAATGCATTGTATTTACAGTCGATGATCGGTCTAATTAAGTAATCGGTAAATCAAAAGTAAATATCCATCAGTTAATTAAATGAGATACTAATTTATATTGTTTATTATAGTATTGATTTTTAGATTTATAAGTAAGGTCAAAAATAAATAGGTACTTAATTAGGTGGGTCATCAACTGTAGTAGTTTACGTTTCAGTTAATAACAAACGTTAGTTAATAATATAGATTTTCATAACATCTAATTAACATTAATTCCTTTGGAAATGGGTTTTGATTTCCTTAGTATTTAACATTGGTCAATTAATAAGGTAGATATTTAAATATCATTCATGTAATTCAAACATCGAAATGATTTCTAGTTTTTTATATTCTATGGATTAAAATTAAAATAATAACTAAAGAGGATGTCATACTTTTTCACTCATTTAACATTTTTAAAACAATACACTGGATGATCGGTCTAATCAAGTATATATTTTTTAGCTTCCTAGTTAACTAAATATAAAAACATATACTATATAATAAATGCAATTTAGTGATCACTCGTATTAGGCCTTAAAGGAAAGGTTTTATGCCTTACTTTTGATTTGCCAATTACTAAATTAGATCGATCATTGACTGTATTTTGAATCGAATGAAATTTGATTAAAACAATTATTTTTATTAATTCATAACTTTTAAAGCATTTTATTTCAAACATCAGTCGGTGTTTAATGTCAAGCGTTAAACTTATGGACGGCTCAGAAGAGTCGCTTAATTTTTAGATTCATATTAAAAATAATTGTTTTTAACCAAATTTTGTTCGAAATTCGAATCAAATATTTGTTTAACTTTAGTCTTATGTAATAAATTAAAATTTACTCTTGTTTTCAAAGTTTAAACACTACCTAGGTCTTTTTTGCGAATTGTGTACTTACTTAACAAAATTAGTGACCAATAGAGCTCAAACCTAAAAAATTAGTGTAATAACCAAATTGGTGTACAAGAGGTGAACCCATAAAAATGAATCCTTTAATAATCACTTATATGTTGAGTATTTCACCTTTTTAATATTTTGTATCATGATAAGAATTCTATTTTAAAGAGAAAGTATTGACCATTGATTATGTCGATACTATAATGTCTTTAAAAGAGTAAAAAAATGATTTTAATAATAACTTTCAATAGGTTTTCAACATTTTTTCTGAATATTGAGCACATTTTAAAATCCTATCCTACATTTTTAACAAGTTCAATTTCTGTAATTTGGATAAAATTAAAGGTAGTTTTAACAGTAAGTCTATGGGAATGGACTATAATTTGGTTGTTTTAGTAAAAATTAACGATTGTATGCTGTAGTTGTAAAAAACAAAATAATTAATAAACTGATGTAAGAGTAGTACTGAAAATGTTTAACAAAAAAAAATTAGAACTAAAACTCAAATACTTTAAACAAAATTTATGAAAATATCGCCAAAAGTGTTAACAAATCTAACGTTAAAAACATATTTTAAACTAATTTTAAACTAATATTTATTTTTAAATTAAACTTTTGACAATCAATTAGTTTCCGGTGACTAACATTTGCATAAATTCGATGACATTTAGTAAATAACTCAGAGATAGTTATTTATTAAAGATATTCTCATTTGATTTAATCATAAAAATCAAAGTAAATCAAAGGATGACATTTAAAGTATGACATTAAGGACTCTCTTTAAAGCTTTTTGTCTGAAATTTTAAAATTATTAAAACAGCATTTTTTGTGACAATTAAATTAAGCTTAACTATAGTTAAAATTATTAATATTTACTATATATTATTTATTATTATATTAGTATTCATTCTTTTTTGCAAATATAGCCAAAGAGTTACAAATTCTAACTTAAAATTTAGAATTCAAACTCATAAACATAACTCAGAAATTGTGGAACTCTCTTGATTTGGAGGTGTTTTCCGGGTTCGACTCATTATAGCTTCGAGTTTCTATAATTCCAATTAAAACATTTAATTAAAGATTAAAAGTAACCTTTTCTTTCAATTAGTAGAACAGGGAATTAACTAAATTCTTGTCAACAGCTTTACTATTATCCGGATAATAGAATAGAACAAGTTTAAAACTTATAGACAATATCTCAAATTAGATCAAATTATTTAATTCATGTTTAGGTCTTAAAAATAGAGCTTTCACTTTTTCAATTTGTCTCTACCCAACTCTACCCTACCCTAAACTTTGCCATCCTTACCAAATTGCAAGTTCTATTAGAAATCACTTTAATTTGGATTTTTTCCTAGAGCTTCGACTTTTCCAATTGTTCCGGACATAAGTCCCAAATTTTTAGAATATTTCAAAATAAAAATCCTTTTCCGACCCTTAGGTATAATTCAAAATCCTTACCCTTTAATTGTACGCCTTTTAAATCCTTAATACCCTCGAAGTGATCGAAAAATCATAAGTTGTTCATAAGACCGGTCAATATCAGGTCATAAGACCGGTCTTCATATGATCGGTCTTTGACTGTATTACTCAACATATTGTATAACTTAAAAAATATGCAAGATAAATATTGATTGAAATTGTGTTAAAATACTCTAGTTGAAGTGATCGTCAATCATTATTGAAATACTCTATTCTTTAAATTCACGATTTTCTCAAATTAAATAAATTGTGTTTAAAAGAGGCCAATAGGGTATCTAAACAGGTATCCAAAATACCTCTCTCAAACGAAAAGTCCGGTACCCCTCCCTCTATGAAAAGGGGAAAAATTGGCACAATAGGAAAAAGTGTCGAAAATAATTAACAAAAAGCTATAATTTTAAAGGAAAATAATGGAAAATACATAAAAACATTAAAAAATATAGCTTTTAAATAAATGAATTTTTTGATGCCTATAATTGTTTCTAATATGTTGGCCTCAATTTTAGAAATATATGTATTTTTGCTTCATTTTTGATAAATTAAGTTATAGTTTAATAAATTGATATATAACTGAAAAAAGTCTAAAAATGAGTAATTATGTTTTATTGAGACTTTCCTATTGAGAGTAATTATCTATTTTTAATGAATTTTAATCATTTTAAAAATACCCCCTGAACTAGGACCAAAATTGTCCTAGTTATAACCCCCTGAGGCCGACAATTTTAGCCATATCTAGTATAAATTGATGTTTACTATTATATGAAAGGGTTTACTAATTTCCGGATAATAGTATGTTCTACTAAATGAGGTAAAGGTTAATAAAAAAAAGTATACCTTTTTTCTGGCAATACGTTCCTCTTCGTCCCGTTTAAGCCTTTCTTCTAACTCAAGACGTTGTTTCTCTGCCTCTTCTTTAGCTCTTTTTTCCTTTTCTTTTCTTTCGATTTCTTTCTCTTCTTCAGCTCTTCGTTTATTTTCTTCCTCTTCTTCTTTGATTCGTTGCTCTTCTTCTTGTTTTTGTTGTTCGATAAGAAGTCTTTGTGCCTCAGCCTCAGCTTCTTTCTGTTCTGTCTGTTCCCGTTCCCTTTCCCGCGCCATCTTTCTCTTTTCAGCCATCATTTTTTTATAGTCTTCTTCGGAAATATCTTTTTTATTAGAATTGTTAACATTGGAAGGCATTACATCACAAATATTCGGGTCCTCCGAATGATTTCCGTTAATATTTGGCTCAACTGATGGCACATATATTTCTTCGCTATTATCGTTATTATGATTAATAATATTTTCATTTTCTTCTATTTTATTAATATTTGTCGAAGAAATTGTTTTTTCACTCAAAGTAGTGACAGAAGACGACTTCTTAATTGCTTTTCTGGCCATTGCAGCCGCTTTCACATGTGCTGGTTTACGAGGAGGGGTTGGTTTTGATAGTGAATTATTGGGATCAGAATCAGGTGATACTAATAGTTGAGGAGTTCCGCCGGCGCTACGGGTCCTGTTTTGGCTAAAATTACGTCTATCGTGTGTTCGACTATCTCTGGGAGTCGTCACTACTTTATCCTCGACTTTCTGTTTGACAGCATAAGGACTTCCAATACTTAAGGGTCGCGGCTTTCGGGGAACCGAAGGCTTTACTCTACGTTTTACTTCTGAGCCATCAGTAGAAGTGGACATCGAGGATATGGGACGCGTCGGAGACAAACCTATTTCACATTATTTACAATCAAAATAGGCTTTACTTTCATATATTTACTCTAAATTGTGATTCATATAATTCAATAAAACTTCTTATATATAAACAAAGTCTTAAGTTTCAAGAAAATGGAAGTCATAGAAGATATTAAAGTCATTAATGTTTTTAATTTAAAGATATTAAAGATATGGAAACAAATTTGAATAAATGATTAAAGCAATTATACTGATTATTAAGTGATTATTAAATGACAACAAATTAAGAACTAATTAATACAATGAGTGTTATTACCGTTTAAATTGTTTTTAGTTTTATGTGTGTCCTCTAAGTATCGTCTGTTTGGTTGTGCCAATTGGTCCAATCGAGTCATACTGACCGCACGTTTAGGTGTATTCCGGACTAAACCGAAATCGTTAGTCTGAGTTTTGGTCACTTTATTGATGTGTTCGGTGGAAGTGGCAAATATCCTGTCTCTTGGCATCGCTGGAAACAGTTCCGGATGACGTCTTCGTCTGAACACTCCATTTAGGGAAACCCATTCAACCGATTGAGACATTATTTTCGGATCTTTTCAAACAAATTATTATTTAAACACAAATTTTATATATTTTTTAACTCAATTTAACCGAAAAGAAAATATTAAAAAAGTTATCAAAATATCATAAATTGATTCAATGTTTCGATAAAAAAGAGTTTTAATAATAATTAGATTTTGTCCTCAAATTGAAAACAAAAACAAATGGAATAACAAATAAGAGTCAAAACAAATGGTTGTCAATAAAAGACCTGATTTTCTTCGCTGAGTGTGTATTACAATTGATGGTATAGATGATGGTAAAGACCACTCGGCTGCCATCCTCTGACCCCTAAAAGGCTGATGCGGAGATGCGACACCACTTTTTAGGCACAACTTATTATTATACACTTTTAATGTCAGACTATTTTATCAATTCACTCAAATCAACTATTATTGACTTTAAGAGTCAATAAAATTATATTTTTGTGAACACAAGTTACTATAAAACTGTACTCAATTGTGATTAGATATGGCTTATAGGGAAACACAAAAAGATAATATAAAAATAGATAATACTATATAAGAACGAACACTCTTTTCTTTATTTATCTCAATCATTCATTTATTACGTCAATATTTAAATCATTTTTATAATTAGAAAATGATAATTGTATTTAACGTAATATATGTTCAAAGTGTTCGCTTTTAGTTTGTATTATTGCTTTTCATCGCTATTTGTTGTAGAAATAGAACACTAATAGGGAGAGGTTCTAAATTAGAGAGCAAAAAAGTTTGATTTTCAATTCCCATCCCTTTTCTTAAAAATATTTCTCCCTTCCCTTCCCTTGGACAAATTATTAAGGAAACTCTTTAGATTCCCTTATTGCCTTAGATTAAATAATTTTATTAATTCACACATTTATCACAATACAATTAATATAAATCAAAATTAGAATTAGTTCATATCAACTAATCAGCTCTTAATACATTACAGCATCGGTATGCAATATAATGTTAATTACATACCAACGTTAATATAGTGATAGATTTTATCAATAAATGATTCATTAAATTATATTTTTAAGCTTACTTTATATGACACACTTATTTTAAGGAAATCTCAAAATTAAAACAGATTCCATCCCTTCTCGTGGAATAAAAACTAAATTCCCTTTCCCTTGAAATTCCCTTTAAATAAAAGTAAATCCCTTATTCCCTTAACAAGAAGGGATTCCCTTTTGGGAGTCCAGTTCTAATGTGTAGTTGTATTATATGCGCACAACACATTAACGCCATCTACAGCTAAATCTGGACACTCATAACTTTAATTTTCGTCTGCATTCAGTGATAAATTGGAACTCAAAAATGGATCATTACTTTAACCTTTTTTTTACCGATTTTGGCCACATTTTGCCGGAAGTGTCAAAATAGACATTTTATTGAAAGCTTAGGAATTTTAAGTTGAAATTATTTTATTTGGCTGAGAAGATCTTTGATCATTCTCATTATTGACATTATTATTGACCATGATAATGTTAGACACGAAATTTTATATCTTTAAAATCAATAAATCAATTATTATTTCTATTGAAACGATAAAATTCTTTTTTTTAAATAATTAAAATACAGCAAACTCTCAATAACTTGAAATAATCGATAATTTTAGCCAAACTTTAAAATAATTTAATTAACTTCTTTTTTTAATACATATGACAAAACATTAATTAATTAAAATAAGATATAAAGTTAGTACTCGATATAACCAGATTCAATTTGAGTCCATATAAACAATATTCGATATAATCAGAAAAGGCTGAAATCTTTAAAATTTTGAGACTTACATTCACTTCCTTCAAAGTAAACCCTTTATTTTCGATGAGTTTCACTGATATTTTTAGTTTAAAAATAAGACCTATCAATGACTATCATAGCCTATGATAATCACAGGCTATCATAAATGATTTATGGCTTTCAAAATTAGAGGAAAAACATAATTAATGCATATTTAATGCATACGAATCATCAATTTTTATATTGAATTTTATGCTATCTTGATATAACAAAATTTCGATTTAACCCGATTAATTTATTATCACTAATTATGTCGAGCACTCAGTTTGTTAAAAATAAATTATATGAACGTTACAAGACTTGTATAAGAAATATATAAAGTTAAAAATCACTGAAATTACTTACTTTTATTTTAAAATTGTTTTAAATTTGTAATTAATTAAAGTTTAATAACTTTTTACTAGTCTTTATTTATTTTTAAAAAAATCAAAAACACTTTTATTTAGTAGTTTTAACCTTAAATTGAATTATTAACTGAAACTATATTTGATTAGAATTATGAAATGTTTTCTGTATTATGAAAATATTTGAATTATTAATTGAAGTAATGACATTTTTGCGTATTTCTTGTTTCTCTCATTATCTATAAAATGAGTCAATTCTTTAAATATATATTTCTTTTTATATAATTAGAATAAATTATTATTAATTCATTCCATAAAATCATTTATTTGTTATTTTTTAAATAAATTACAAAAAATAAGAGAATTTCATTTTAAAACATTATATAAAAACAAATTAACCCCTAATTTCTATAAGAGTTTTAATAATTATTGAGTTATAAATAGAGGCCACAATCATGAGACAAACCTATAGAGAAACAGACACTTCATTGAGAATTTCAGTTAATCTCTTTAGAAGTGAATCTAAGGATTGTTGTTCGCGACCGGAAGTACTCCGATGTAAGAGAGTTATAGCACTTATGTATTCATTTAATTGGAATTGAGAGCCCTTTTCAACAATTGTTGTCAAAATTTCTTCAGGAGTCAAATAGAAGAGTTCAAAGTATTGTCGGGAATAGTCGAGAGCCACTTCTCGAGACATTGTAATAGTGGTTAGACTTTGTTGTATCGAAAATATGTTTCGACACATCTTTTTGACTCCATTAGAGTTTATTCGTTTTATAGTATTACAACTGTTTATAAGAATAGTGGCCACTAAGTGTCCGACCCCTTCAAAAATGTATCGCAATTTCCAGGGTTCCAATACCTGTCCCAGTGCTTCATCGATAGCAGCCAAGTCTTTATTAAGGCGTAAGATTTCAGGATCAGGTTCTTGACTATCGATTCCCATTGAGAACGAACTCTGAGCCACTGCTAACAAATGATAAAAACAATGGACGCGAACTTCTAAGTGAAGAACCAAAAGACAAGTTTCAGCTAATTCTTCAAAATCACGCGAAAGTTGATTAAGAGTTGCGATGGAAACGTCTGAGAGTGGCATTACATCAAAGTTTGATTTGGATTCAGTGACAGACGGCGCTAGAAAACTACCATCAGTTGATTGGGGCAATGAATTGACTAATTCGTCACAACGTTTTCCCACCCATTCCATCGATTGATGCAATTGACCCAATATTCTGAGTTGGGCCACATCTGATAGAATCTCATGAATTGGAATTAAAGTTTCCTGAGCCAAATTACTCGTTAAGATTTCTGATTCTCTCATATTTCTGAGTCGGACCTCTTCGGGTGACTCATCAAAAGTCATACGAGTTTCCTGTGATATGAGTCTGACGTGAGGTTTGCGTTGTTTCTCATTCTGAGAGCTTTTAAGTGTTGACCAATTTGGCAATGATTTCAAAAATCGGTTGATATCTTCGTCTTTAGCCCAGGTCGCAGATATTATACGTTTATCTTCAGGTTCGGGCTGAACGATACCCCTATAGGCCGACAGACAGACCTCTTTATATGTGGAAAGTATATTACAAATAAGTGATAAGAAGTCGTCCGCAAACAACGGCAACGCAAACATCAGATTCTTTAAATCAAAGACCGCCCTATCAATCAATGCTGTGCTGTGCAAAATAGGACGTGTTAATCCTGTTTGAGAAAGAAAGTCCGGGTCATTTTGTAATTTCCAAATGTCAAGACTCTTATTGGCTGAATCGAGAGTCCGCTCCAATTCTATATTAATTTGAGAACAAAAATTCTTTGCGCACGAAATCAAATAATGATTTAAAGGGCAATGATTTCCATCTTCGAGTTCGAGTTCGTCTTCAATTTCTCGAATGAATTTCATCAATGGATTAAACATAAGAACAATATTTTCCGGTTGTGGCGACCAAACGATATACTGTTCTGAATCACTAATAGACAAATCTAATGAGTCTATAGGAGTCTCTCCGTTTTCAGACTGTTCTTTGAGGGCTTCCTTTTGTTCGGCTAAAAATGCGTTTAAAGATATGGAGTGCGAAGAATTTTCAAAACGAAAAAGTGGTGCCTTTTTAACCCTTAATGTCGTTACGGCAGCAGTTATTCCCCTTTTTTTGGCAAAATATGCGGACAAATCAGTTGTGGCGTTAGTCGAAGGAGCAGTTGTGCTGATTGAATGATTTATCTTAGAACTTGTGTGGGAACCACTTATATCTAAATATAAATCGATAACAAATTGAAGAATTGTCTGTACTTTTGACCAGATATCAGGTATTGTATAGAAGTTGACGTATTGAATGTCAAAGTTATGATCAGATTGAATGCGATGCAGATTAGATAATACAACGGAATCGTGTAAATGAACAACAGTTCTGTACTGTTGGAACAGTAGATCCAAAAAGTTTTGTAAAATATGTGTAGACTTTTGCTTGTTTTCAAAATTCCCTAAAAGTGCGGTCGAATTAAGAACAAAAGGGAGGGCTTTATTATCAGTCGTCCATTCATTAGGTTCTGTATTATCAGCCTTTACTTCACGACCGGTTCGTTTAACAATATTTATCAGTTCTCTATCACATCTCTCTTTTATTATCTAAAAAAATAATATTTTTAGTCATTTAATCAAATCAATAGAATTCATACATCGATGGCTTCAGGAATTTTATTGAGAAGTGCCAAACATTTTATTAAAATTGATATGAATTGTTTGCTGTCCTCTTCCGGATCGGAAACATTTGTGTCTTCTTCGACGGTCTCATCATTAGTATTGATTTGAGGCATTGATGTTATCTTTGGTTCTGATAATAAAATATGAAATTAAACTTATTTTTGTATTAAAATATAATTACTTTTATTAATTCCTAACTGAAGATTGGGAGACAAAATGTCTGCGACAGACATTTTTCTGGAGGGAGTATTGTCTGAAGTGTGTCTAATACTTCCGTGACGTTTAAAACGTTTAATCAGATCAGTAGTCGATCTGAAATATAAATGTTTGTGCAATTCATCGACAATTATCTCATATAAAGACTCTTTTTTGTCGATTAAGTCTGACTTAACTTCTTTGAGTGCGTCCACATTAACTAAATCGGTGTCCAATTGTTTTAATGAGTGGACAACGAGTTTAGTTGCGTGCAAATAGTGTTTACGAACTATATATTGGTCCACACTTTGAGGGACAGTCATCATTGTCTCAACCCTTTCTAATAACTCTAAAACAACTTTATTTTCGACAGATTCGAGCCATAACTTCTTTAGTTCATCGCGTTTGCAGTGAAGCAGTTTCTGACAGGTCTGTAGCTTTTCTCGAGTTATTACAACCCTTTCTCGCGATTGTTTTAAACGTTGCGATATCTTAGAAAAGGCTGACATTACCTACAAATATATTTACGATAAAACAAAAGTTAATTAATTCAATGGTGAGACCTGAGACAAGTCCTGGTGGTGTCCGACAACCAATTGAGACAACTTTGCGTCACATTCCTTGAATTCTCGCTCAAGAGTTGCCTTTTCTCTGTCTCTGTCCGTTGAGTCCCGAGAAGAGGTTAGAGAACGTATTACTGACATAAGAAGACCCCCTTTTAGGACAGACTTCAAAACAAATTTAAATAAATATCAATAAAAAGTGAGTCAATGTTTACCGAAGAGTCTTTGCTCGCGGTTCGGCTCAAACGGGGCGGACGTATTGGTTGCGATTCAGACATTTTTGTCCACTTCTATCACTTTTATTAAATAAAATTTTCTGACAGTAGTTTATTAAATAAAATAATTTACAAAAATTATATAAATATAATTAAAAACGATAAAAAAAACTATTTTTAATTAAATGTTTGGGTGTTTTCATAAACGTATGATAAATATATTCCATTCATAACAGACGTAATTTTCATTCAAAAAAGTAAACCCTTAATAATATAAAAATATAATTATTCTTTCTTTTCCCGATAATCGGAATAAAAATATCCGGTTTATAGAGTGCCTTTTATATTGCAGCCCTAAATTGCCAAGGTAGTGTTTCATTAAGAGAAAATATTTAACTTATAGAGCCATAACTGTATTTGAAATTTAAACACTTTTATAACCACCCTTTGGATACCCTCCACCCTCAGTATGACAATAAAATATTGGACTTACCAAGGAATATTCTGGATTGAATCAGAGAAATTCATAAAAAAATAGCAAGGTTATATTCTTTAGAACAATTGATTCAGAATCTAAAATGAATAAATTCAATTTGAAAACTTAAATAAATTTATTTTATTGCTTTATAAAAGTATTTTTTATTTTATTTAATTTTTTTAAAATAAATGTTAATTTAAAACAAAATATTGTTTTAAACAAAATAATGTTTTAAATTTGATTTTATATAAGTCCTTAAAAAATATTCTTTTAATTAATTAATTAAATATAAATAATTGTTTTCTCCTTAAAATAATATTTAAGAAACTAATGATTGTAAATATTATTATTTCATATAATTTCATATAAAAAGATTAAATTTTCATTTTTAATGTAAAAAATATTCTTAAAATATAACGAAATTAAACCTCTATTATTAGAGAACAAAATAACAATAATTATTATTACTTTTAAAAGAAAAATAGAATTATATTAAAATGTTTAATGAGATGTAATATTTGGTGAGGGGTTAGTTGTGATCACTGCTATGTTAACATTTGTGTCGGTGACAGAAGAGTCTTCTTCAATATAAACGGTGTCCTTCTCTTTACGGGGAACAATGTTTGGCGTCACTCCAATTAAAATACGCTTAAATATAAAGATTTAAAATTAGAAATTATTGACAACTCTTTTATATGTTTTCATTTTCTGATATTAAATTGAATTCTCACTTCTTTTAAAGTAAGCGAACGATCGGTTTTGAATAAAAGAAAATAAATGGCATAAAATGGAATACAAAGGATAGAAGAAAGTGCAAGAATCCAACCAACTAATTCTCCATACCAAGGGTATTCATATGTGTCCGCATAAACTAACTTTTCATATTTGATGACAGAAAACAAGAATATCGCCTGAAATCAATAAAATCATTATTAATATTAAATTTTATTATTATCTCTATTTGTCATATGCCTGGTCTTATTCCAGATCAGTGATCATAAACCCCTCTTCGCTTAAAAATGATATAAAAGTGACAAAAAATATCTTTTTATGAATTTCTTAAATAATTTAATGAAAATATAAATTTTTATGAGTTTTCAAATGAATGTCTCAAATCTAAAAAGTTGTGGATTCACCCTATTTTGGCAAAAATGTAGTTTTCTATTATTTGTGTTATATTTGATCTAAACTTTTAAACAAATGAGACAATAACTCACAGCAATAAAAAGTGGTGCGAATCCAACCCAACAATAGTAAAACCATCGCAAAGGTCTGAAATTATGAAAAATTAGATAATTTTTTATTTTATTATTAATAATAATCTAAGGAATAGTCATAATTGGTTTCTTCTTTTATAACTAATTTGTTATATCAATGATCAGATGAATCATTGATTAATTTACTTTACTTTTATAATATTATAAATATTCACTATTAATTATAGTGTAATAAAGTGTAACGTAAAAAAATAACCTTGTTATACTTTAAGTTCTATAAGATATTTTATGTTTTGACTTTTTATGATATTTTTTTTTAATTTATTTCCAAAAAAACTTCAATTATTTATCCTATTATTTAAAGTGAATAAAATTTTAAATTAAAATTGAATTCAATTCACTTTTAAAAACTGACGAAATTTCGTTTATTAAACTACTTTTACACTTAACTATTGTTAATTTACTAATGTTTTTGGAAATGGTTTTTGGAAGTAATGCTCATTTAAATGACAATTAATGACTATTTTTTGTGATGATTTTCATAATTAATGAGTTGATAGTAATAAATGTTTACCTGAATCCTAACATATGTGTCATATTTTTATAGATATTAGACGCGCCTAAAATTAAATCATATGTAAAAGTCGGAAGTCATTGGGATGTCATACCGAATACCCAACAGAGACCCACAATTTCTGCGAATACAACCAAAAGTAGTGAAAAACCACTCGCAGAGAAAAAGTCCATCAGTTGAAAGACATACATTCCTCCACCCATTATTAGAGGTATTCCCAAACAAAACTGAATGACAACTACAACCAAAGTGAATAATTTCCTTCTGGGTCTTAAGTATCTTGGCCATTCATCAACAACTCCTGTTATAAAAGCTTCTACTGTACAGAATTGGCTGTCGATTCCCAGAGTTAAGAGCATCAGAAAGAATAATATCGACCAAAGAGGAGATATCGGTAATAATGTTACCACTTCTGGATATGCGAGGAATGCCAGTCCCGGACCTGATTTGGCCACTTCTGACACTTCTTTTTCTTGGACGTGTGCCATATGTCCCAAAACGGAGAATATGACAAATCCAGAGAAAAGACTCGTAGCACTGCTCACAACACAAGCGATTATAGAATCCCTGAATAAAGAATAAAAATAAAGAATTTTCTCAAATTAAATAAATAGAATAATCCGGTTCTCTAATGAATACATCAAAAGCACATCATTTTATCCCATTATAAATGAAAACAATTTTTGCTATAATTAGTAGCAACACATAAGTGGAGAGGAATCATGCAATTACCATGCATCAAATCTATTATTGTTTGAATTAAAAGCACTTCAATTACTCATTCATAATTACTAAATTAATATTATATATTAACATTATTAGACTATCAAGTATATTTAAATATTAAAGTTTATAGTCATTATAATCAACAAATTTGGTATTGTTTATAGATTTCGATTAATTTAACATTTGTTAGGTATAGATAAGTTTATTTAAATAAACTATATATATATGTAATTATTTTTTTAAGTTACCTTGTCACTTTACTAATTTTTGAAAGATTAAGTGTAGAAAGTAAACTTAAATTACCTATAAAAATTATGATGATATCTATTGTAACTACCAAGAGCAATGTTAGCACCGATGCCGATGCCATAAGAAAATAAGACTTGAGTACCGGCCGAAACCCACACCTATTAATATAATATTAAATAAATTATTTGTTTGAATTTCAAATGAATTTCAAATGAATTTAAAAGAATTAATTTTGTTAATTATAGTAATTATTGAAATATATTAAATACTAATTAAATGCATTAAAAAAATATTGAGTTTTAGTCTCCTATTAATCTTTTATTAATTAAATGATCTTTACTTTTGCCTCTAAAAGTTTCTCCCATTTTGGAGTTAAATAAAAGAGAATTCCTTTGGAGGCGCCGTCGAGAGTCACTCCGCGAATAAAAAGAATGAAAAGTATTACATAAGGAAAGGTAGCCGTAAACCAAATGATTTTTCCGCTTTGATGTAAACCTTTCCAAATAACTCCATAAACCAAAGCCCAGGCAATAAACAAACAAATGAGAATTTCCCATCGAATGCTTCCCATGTCATGTATTCCTTCGGTTATGGCTAACACACGATGTCTGTCATTTTTAAACAGATTTTATTTTTTTTATAAATCAAAAATTTCTTATAAATGATAATTATATGGAATAAATCCTTACTCCCAATACTCTTTGACAGCTGAAACGGCCTCGGGTTTGCTCGTATGGTTCATTACATCTGATATACAATTGTCTGTATTCCATGTATTATTACAACTAGTCCAAGGTAGTTCCGATGTGAAAGAACTCCACAAATAGAATAGAGTCCATGCGATCAAAATTACGTAATAAATATTACATAAACCTATCATAACCATCGATGCAAAACCAATGCCTATAAGGGATCACATCATTTGACTCATTTCTTAACACAATTTCTTTAAAATTATAATTAAACATATTTTATATAAAACAAAACTTTAAAGGATTTAATCAATTTTAAATGTATAGCCATTTATATTGAAATAGTTTTGGTTCAGAAGTAATTTTCTAAGAATTTACAATTTATTCATTCGTTTACTATAATTTCAATGAATATAAATATTAAAAAATATTAATAAAAAAGAGTCTTTAGTTTTATAAAAATTCTAAATACTTTCTACTTTTGTCTGAACACGTTTTCAACAAAAGCAATAAAAAGTAGAATTGAATCAATAAATTTTCCGATAAGTTATTAGGAATTATATTAACATTTCTTTCAAGTCATGAGAAACATTATTTACACTTCAATACAAAATTAGTCTAAATTTAATAAATTTGATTCTAAAGAATTACTCACAAATCAGTTTATTTATCACTAAAAATAGAAAAAAAAGTTTACTTTTAGTGATAAATACAAATTTAGTAAATTTATATTGAATTAAACTCATTAAAGAAAATCTATTGAAATAAAACTAAATGTTTAATCACTATTTTCTGGAAAATTTAATTTTTTTATAAAGAGCAAAGTTTAGTTATACCATTACATTCATATTTCAAAATATTCCTATTTCTGTAGTTTATGCAAAAATAAAAGAATCATGGTGAAACAAGACAAGCATAACATAAATTTTACATTAATTTTTAGTAAAATAAAAAATATATATATTTATCAAACCTTTGAAAATAGGAACCAAATTCCAAATAGCAATCCCTCCGGTGTTGAGATACTGTCCGAGAGATACTTCCAATAAAAATAATGGAATACCACATAATATAACGCAAATATAATTTGGGACCAAAAACGCTCCTTTAATGACATAAAAGTCAATCAAAAGAATCATTAATTAAATGAATAATAATTAAGTTTAACACTAAAAAAGTCATTCGATTTGCAAATCAAAAATAAAATGATTCTAAACGTAGCGATGTTTTAAAGGGATTACCCAAATGGTTACAATGCTTTGAGTGATGACCACATGCAAGCCATCACGAGTGAGGTCTGTTTGTGGTCTCAAAGCATTCTATGTTTGACCAAATGATGGCTATTTTTAAATGTCAACACTCTATCGGTCGGTTCCCGTCGAATGCTGTCCAATATTTGAAATAATGGCTACTAAATTCTGGATGCCAGAGTTTCTAGGTGATTCGGGGTGAATGAGGTCACCGATTGCACATCATTAATGACACACATGTATGTCATAAAGTGCTCTACCAATAAAGAAGTTAATTGAACTCCAATTTAAATAATAATTTAAATATTATTTCACAGAAAAAATTATTATAAAATCCAAGGAAAGGGTAAAATGGAATTAAAACAAACCTTTAATTATATTTAAATATAATGAATAAAATAAAAAAATAGATAGTTAAAGGCTTATTTCAGGGATGATGGCCTGGGTTATTAACGGAAACCCCACTGAAATAGAAAATTTGTCAAAAGCCTCCCCTTTGGAAAGACAAAAGTATAACCCCTCCCCTAATCAGTTTCTTATGTTTTTAATATCAATTTATTTATTTGTTTTCAAATAAAATAAATATTTACAAATAATTTAAATCAATTAATACTAATTATAAATAAAATGTTATTTAATCTATGATTTTATTTTCTAAACTCTTCTATTAATTGATGAATGAATCGAAGGAATGAATGCCTTATAAAAAGTGGGTTATAATGGAAATATAACTTATATATCAATATTAAGGTAAATATTGATCGATATTATGAGTGAAGAGATGTTTTTTGTGAACACATGTGAACCCTGACATTTAAAAAACAATTCCTAATTCAATAGTATGTAATCGCAAAATGAAGTGATTTATAAACTGTTTTAATAAAACTACCGATAGTTTACATTATATGAGACAAAAGTAAGCAATTCTTAAGTATTCTTAAGTGTTTACATTATTTTTTAAAAAAATCAGTCATTTCTATGAATTTTATTCATTAAAATATTTATTATAAACGTATTGAAAGGGAATCACTTAAACGAATATAAGGATTCTGTTATCAAAAATTGTCAAAAATTGAGTAATGATTTTACTTTGACTCGAACCAAATGTATTATGATTTACAATTGTGTCAACTACCAATCAAAAATAACTTTGATAAAGGTTTTATTTAAGAATATAAGTCTAACATTGAACATTTAACACATTATTTCATCACATAGTATCATGGTCATTCAAAAACGTTCGAAAACAAGATTTTTGGCAATATTTCAAACTTTTTCAATACTTATCTTTGAATAGTGACTACAAATGAATTGACTTCAAAACAATTGATTTAATCAAAACAATTAAAGGATAATTAAATTGTTTCGATTAATTAAAAATTTCAATTATAGTAAATAGATAAACAGAGAAAATTTCCAAGATTATAAAAGCAGATAAGAATAATTAATATCAAAGATGAGAACAAAAAAAGGTTATATAATATAAGTTATATAATATATATTATATAATATAACTTATATTCCACAAAAATGGGTGCTTTAAAAGATGTCGAACTTTGATAAATTGTCCTTACTCATTTTTAGACTAATATACACTGAATTCATAAATTTTTAGTATTAAGATTTTATTAAATATTTTAATTATAATCTAATTTTGTTTGAAAAGTCATTTGAATTTAAAAGACATAATTTAATTAATAATTCATATCTTATTTGAGTTATTTCTGTCATTTAATAATACTTTCGTTGAGAAAACCGAAAAATAATGTTAAATAAAAGCGCTGGAAATGAGGTAATTTGTCATATATTTTCTACAAGTATGTGATTAAAAATTTAGTACCATGGCAGTTTCTAATTATCAATTTATGAGAACACAATTAATTGATGACAATATAATGTTGTAAAAGGCTTAGTAATTATTTTATTTACTAAATGTTCTAGAGTAAATGTTGAAACAATTTTGGAAATATTCAAATTTTAATCCTCAATTTTAACGCATAATTAAATAATTTATATAAAAATAAAATTTAATACAAAGAAAGTTCAGTTTTTTTTCATATAAACATTTTAATATTAATGTTTGATTTATACTAAAAAGAAAACTATTAGAAGATATCCTTAAATTGAATTATTAATTATAATTTTATATAAATCTCATTAATTGAGTGAAATAGAATTGATTAAAAATATTATTTTCATTAAAAATATACCGAATATAACACTAACTTAACTCATAAACTGCATTAGACTTCCATCAAATGCCGCTTAAAAAGGATTTAATAATTGAAACCATTGGTTGTATTTACTTCTAATCATTATATTTATGGAGAGATCATATTCTCAATATTCTTAAATAGATATACCCTTACATTTGATCGTTAATAGGGTTTGCAAAGTTGTGTAACTTTCCATATAATTTTCATATTAAAAGTCTTACATTTAAAATAATTAACACATTTAATAGATTTCTAAATTTTTAAGACCTATACCTAGCTTATTTTTTCTTAGAAAACAATGAAAAATACCAAAAACATATTTTATTAATTCGGTTCACTTTTTGACATTACTTTTAATATAGGATTAATGTAAAAATGTGGGGATGACTAAAAGGGGGATATTTCAAAATACCTCCTGGAACAAAATCGGAAAAATACCCCTCTACAACTTGAAAAATTTAACACGTCTATGGTCAAGCGTTCACAGACGTTAGTTCGAAACCCACAAGTTCGAAACCCATTTGCTCGAACCCATTAGTTCGAAACCCATGAGTTCGAACCCCATTTGCTCGAACCCATGAGCTCGAAACCCATGAGCTCGAAACCCATTAGCTCGAACCCATTAGCTCGAACCCACATGCTCGAACCCACGAACTCGAAACCCATAAGTTCGAAAATTTAAATGAAAATAAAATAACCCAGGTTGTTCACAAATTGTGAACATCCTGAGCATTAAATGAATCACAGAATTTATAAGTTATATGATAATAAAGAAAATGTTGAAATATGCGCTTGATTATATGAGCTAGTAAATTTTATTCCAAAAAATTATGTTTTGAATTCAAATTTATCGAATTTATGATATTTTGAATAAATTGTATAAAAAATGTTTATATTATAAAAGACAATATTCGTAAAAATTAGTTCTTTTTATTTATAATAGAGTTTTTTTTATCATGATAGAAAAAATGAAATTTTAATATATTATCATTCAATATCATTCAATATAAAATTATTAGGTGGTCAAATTTTCAAATGAACTTTGTTAAAGTGTTATAGAATGAAGATTAAAATTGTCCAAAGAGTAATATCTTTGTATACTAATAATTTATACATCAATAATTAATATAAAGAATATACATATGTATTATATTAAAATTGTAATTTAAGAAATGATAGCTTATATTGCCATAACTTTTCATTTAAACTTTCTAACTAATGGGTTTTGAGCTCGTGGGTTCGAGTTAGTGGATTCGAGCTAATGGGTTCGAGCCAATGGGTTTCGAACTCATGGGTTCGAGCAAATTGCGTTCGAACTTATGGGTTTCGAAATAATAGATTCGAGCAAATGGGTTACGAACTGGTGGGTTTCGAATTAACGTACCAATCCCCTTAATTTGTGTAGTTTTAAAAGACCTTTAATTTGATTTAAAAAATTAATATATTGTTTGGCGGTACATGTTTAATTTATTTTTTTTATATTATGTATATGCAATTTAACGATGATAACATTGAGTTAGAGGGTCGTTCTTTTTAATATTTATTAAGCCTAAATTATAATGATTTAACTAATTTAAACAAAATTTATTACTATTAAGATATTAGAGAAAAAATATTACAAATATTCCAAATTTGACCCCCTCTATTTCCCCACTCTCAATATTTTGGACAACCGACTAGACCAAAAACCACACAAATGAGGTAAAAATAGGTTTTCTCCTTTTGAGAATAAATTGAAATAAGAATTGGTAGAATGACTTTGAATTAAAAAATATATTTTTAAAATTTATTTTTTAATTAAAATTTATTATATTAAAAGTTTAACCATTATAGTATTTAAATCCCGGGATAGTCCTATCAATGTTTGTAATTCATATTTTTCAAGTGAACACAATGTGAATATGAGTATGATCGGGAACAAATAACTCTTCAATGAGTATTTGATGAAGGGTTGTCTAGCATTATTTTAATCAGTTTATTAAACTATATATATAAATTGTCATTTATACTTGTTTATTCTTGTCAATGGGAAATGCCACTCACCTGGAATAATATTCAAATACTCTATGTATATCCAGTTAATTTATTAAATGCAATATTTTATAATATAATGCTTCTTATATTATACTTTCCTTATATATTAAGTATATTCATTTATGCATTTTATTAATAAAATGTAATATAAATATTTATTTTAAAGAATAATCAAGGGAAAATTAAACTAGCAAGTATACTACACTTTGTTAAAAAATAAATTTTAAATTATTTTATATTTTTAAGTAAGTAAAATAAAATTCGGATTATCACCTTATCATTTTTATTATTTAATGATAGTGAAACATATGAGAATATTTTGATAATATTTTATCGGCGAAAAATCATTGACCTTGCAATAGAAAAACATTTTTCAACTCAAAGTTTATTTAATGCTTCAATGCTATTTTGTGTCACATATTTTATTCACTTAATTTTCATTTCAAAATGTTTTCAATAATTAGTTTGTCTAAAGTCTTTGAAATTGCTCATGCATAAACTATTGTTTGAATGCTTGAATGCTTTTGCATTCCATAGAATACCTTTACTTAAGTTTTCTTATTTAACATTCATTTAAAAAAGTGTTGAAATAAAGTTTTAGGAAATGTTTTGAAATGTTTTAAAAAATGTTTTAAAATATGAAAGTGTTTTGTGTTCCGTGTTTTGTGACCATTTTATCGGCTAAATTGCAATTAAATCGGGATTTTGCGAATGTTTGGCCTATAAACGGGACACACTATCAATACTTTTTATGTAAGTTTTTACATAATGTAACCAAAATATTTTGTTGTATTATTGAACAGAATTATTTGACAATTATTTGTAAAATGATTATTGTTATGTTTATTAGGCTCAAGACAATAGCAAGGGCATATTGTTATCTGTGTATGACCATGATTATTTTGATGTTAACACTTTAATGTTATATTTTGATAGATAAAAAATGTGCTAGATCACTTGACAAAATTACTATTGGAAAGAGTTTTCAGTTATGATGAATACTATTGAAATCTTCAAGTTATTAATGAAAAATCATTCAAATTTCAATTAATAGTAATTTATATTTTCTTTGAGAATAGAATCAATGAAAACCCTTTTAGACAAAATGTTAATTAATATACCTTGATGCTTGTATCATGATTGTGTTTTACCATGGTCAATGTAAATATTTATATTGATTTTATTGTTCAAACACATTAACTGTCCAATGTTCTAGATAGATTTAAAATGTGATATTATTTATTTGTTTTGTTTTATGAATTTAATTTAAAGGCTTTTGAATCGGGATGTTTGAATATTAAGATTATTGTTATTACATTTGAAATAAACTATTTGTCACATCCAAAACCACGACTTATCTTAGAGAAGATAATTAACTTGATATACAAGTATTGCAATAATTTGATTGAATTCAACACTGATTTGGCTTTTGATGAGATTTTATTCGATCAATTAATCAAAAAATTAATTCAAAAGAATTTACTCTATATTTATAAAGGGTTGATTTTTAAAATAACTTATTAATGTTAATATCGCTAAAAACATTAGTTAAATTCTTTAAAACCAAAGTCATTCATATATTATTTATGAGTGACTTTTGATATGAAAAATATTCCCAAAAATCTAAACTAAATGTAAGCACTCTTTAACTCATTGAAAACAATTCAATGTTTCAATTAATACATTAGAAGTTCCCTGGTGTGAATGAGCAGATGCACCAGAAGTTCTTTCACAACTCAGAGCTTTCACAGTAGGGAAATAAGGTATAAAAATATTTTAATTGAAAAATGTATTTTTTAGAGCTTTATTACATAAGACGTGTGTAATAATTAGTAATTA